>JBCNJP010000002.1:3559298-3579474 GCA_039602395.1 Deinandra increscens subsp. villosa
TTCGTGAACGTTCGTTTATTTATGTTCATGTATATGTGTTAGTTTATGTTCGATTACATTCGTTTAATTTTATTAATATAATTATATAAGTAATTTTACTAATAAAATACTTAAATTAAGATTGTTTGATGAGTCTCGATGGAATTTGGAATGAATTATGAGCATTTGAACCATTCATTTAGATGATTTTCTTGATTATTGATTTTGTTGGAAACAATATGTGTTTGTTTATGTTCGCTTAAATTTGTGTTTGTTTATGTTCGTTTACGTTCATAAACCGTTCGTTTAGTACTTAACGAACGAACATAAACGAACACGAACATCTCCATTTCCTTAATAAACGAACACGAACAAAAAAATGTTTGTGTTCGTGTCCGTGTTCGCTTAAAGTTAAATGAACGAACACGAAAATGCTCATATTCGTGTTCGTTCGATTCGTTTACAGGCCTATCCATTCATGTATATATAAGGTTTGGGCTTTAACCCGAAATACCATACTTGATTTATGTTCTCTTGGATTCTCACTCTCCTATTTTTCATAATTTAACAATTATTAATTAAGATAAGGGAAATTGGTTTTAAATAATCCAAACTATTAACAATTGGGTGATAATAATCCCAACTGAAGAATTGTTTTTTACCACTCCCAACTTTCAGACTATATTCTTCCAGTGAGCCTTTTCTAACGGAACCCTAATTTCGTTAAAAATTGGTGATGTGACACCCGAGAATTTCAAGGTTAACTTCCGTTAGACAAACCCGTTAGTTACGTTATAAGTAGCTAATGCATAACTAGGCCGAATACGTCCACGACCTTTGGTTGATCACCGAACCGTCCATGTGTGTTATGTGTTCATCATTGATTGTCTGTATGTGCAATGTGATTTAAATACATGACTTATTATTGTAAATAGCATGATTAATCGTAAATACTTGATTATGTGAAAATTGCCTAGATTTGGTAGTCAGCGAAACTACCGAGCGAAACTACAGATTCGCCCGGTAGCTGGCTAGACTGATCAATGTACCCGAGATCAGAACCAGTTTCGCCAGCCAGCGAAACTGCCAGCGAAACTAGCCTCTGATATAAATAAACTTAATGAACCCTAGTAGCCTCATTTGCCTCATTTCACACTAAACACACACCACTTCTTCACCTGCTGCTCTCTCGAGATTTCTGGCCATCTAAGGAGATCATCAGCCGCTAGAATCATCATCTCATCTCATCTATCGATTCTAGAATCAACCGTGAGTCCCAAAAACTATGCTTTATGTGTTTTCTATGTGTCTTCTTCTTAAAGCATGCTCAAACCTTCATGATATTGCTTGATCTTCTGTATATATGCTTTAGGATGCTAGATCTGTAATAAAGTTGATAACTTTACGTGTGAAATCCATCCATGTTAGAGATTTGTGCAAAATAGGTCATTTTAGGGTTTTGAACCTATTTTAGAGATTTGATGATCAAAATGCATGTTAAACTTGTTAAAGTTGCTTGATTTATGTTAGTAAATGCCTATGGATACTAGATAATGAATTGCATGTATGATCAGAAGCTGTTAGGTTGATTTTTAGGCAAATCCGTATGTTTTTCGCGACCAGCGAAACTGTTGTTCTCTGGGCGAAACTAAGTAGCGAAATTATATCTCCTTCCAGCGACACTGACCAGCGAAACTATAGTGTCGCCGGGAAACCTGACCAGACCAGCTCGAGCGAATCTACCGAGCGAAATACCTGAACGAAAGTTCAAACCAGTTTCCCTGCGAAACTAGGCTAGCGAAACTGCGTCAGCAGTTTCGGGCGAAACTAGCCTAGCGAAACTGTGTTGCCGGGCATTGCCTAGCGAAAGTGCTGCCCGTGCACCTAGCGAAACTGCCTAGCGAAACTATGCTAGCGAAACTAAGACTTGACCTAAAAACCAAACTTGTGAAATTTGCTTAAGTGTTATGCCATGACTTACATGATTATGCCATGATGAAACATGTTTGATATCTGATTCATATGAACCCTTGTTTATGATCAACCATTGGTGTCGTGTGTCGGTATGTCGAGTCATAGTTGCAACGTGCTATGTTATGGGCCATAGTGACGTTAAGTAAAGATTAGACACGAAACTAATACTTAAGACCTAAACGTGTTCTAGGTCTTCGTTAAACAACAATATTTGGATTTACTTGAAGTGTAGCAGTGCAACCAAAGGTGAGTGTCACTAACCCGCATACCGTGAGTCCGTTGGGCCACACCGAATAACTTAACGAAAAAAACAATGCTGATTAAACTCGAGAGTGCTAGGCACCTCACTGATAAACTTGAGAACACGGGATGCTTGGCACCCACTTGATGAACTGAAGTGTTTTATGGGAACACTTGTGAATTCTGAATCAAACTGATTTCTGAAACGAAAACTGAAAACATTTTAATATGGCTAGTGTAGGTTAAAGTCTAAACCATATGATATCACATGTTTTCTAAGGATGCCTTATAACTTAAAAGTCCTCAACTTAAATTGTGCCATTAATTGTAAAGCGAGGGGATGTTGGGTAGATCTACTGGAGTTTGACAAACTCCGCCCCGTGGCACGGGGAGTGCACGGAGGTACAATATCAGCCTATTTGACCGTGGTCCCGAGAGGACACGGGGGAGGCAGAAACCGCGATGACTTGGTCCGCACCGTACGGGATGGCTCGGCCCCCACAAAATAAGTCAGCTTTGGTACAAACTTCCTTAGAGCATGGAACAACGGATTAGCTACCCGCGATATCGGTTGAGTCCTTTAACTTTACGGAACTAGTACATACCCGATGACGTGGTCACGGACAAATACATTTATAAACTGAGAATTAATTACGAGCATTGCTTTTCACAAATAAATATGTTGTAAGTATACTTGACACGAACTATGATTATGTGACCGGGCCAATGCATGACAAGCCCACTGTGAACTCACCAACCGTTAGGTTGACACTTGCGTGGTTTAAACTTTTGCAGATCGCTAAGGAGTATCCGGAGCGGGTTGGCATGGCACGTGAAGACCTTTATTTTAATTGAACTAATTGGGAATTTAAAACAACAGTTTATGTAAAGCACGTGGTTAGTGCTAAAGACAATATATTATTTCCGCTGCGTATGTAATTGAAGACTTTGATTTTATAATTTGTGTTTGAACTAACCCTGATTCGTTTAGTATTTGTAACTATGGTTGTGGATCCTGGTCTAGTCACGCCCCTTAACGGTATAAACTCCGTTAGTGGTATTTTGGGGGTGTGACTAGACCAGGATCCACAACCATAGTTACAAATACTAAACGAATCAGGGTTAGTTCAAACACAAATTATAAAATCAAAGTCTTCAATTACATACGCAGCGGAAATAATATTTGTCTTTAGCACTAACCACGTGCTTTACATAAACTTTGTTTTAAATTCCCAATTAGTTCAATTAAAGTAAAGGTCTTCACGTGCCATGCCAACCCGCTCCGGATACTCCTTAGCGATCTGCAAAAGTTTAAACCACGCAAGTGTCAACCTAACGGTTGGTGAGTTCACAGTGGGCTTGTCATGCATTGGCCCGGTCTCATAATCATAATTCATGTCAAGTATACTTACAACATAATTATTTGTGAAAAGCAATGCTCGTAATTAATTCTTAGTTTATAAATGAAGTTGTCCGTGACCACGTCATCGGGTATGTACTAGTTCCGTAAAGTTAAAGGACTCAACCGATATCGCGGGTAGCTAATCCGTTGTTCCATGCTCTAAGGAAGTTTGTACCAAAGCTGACTTATTTTGTGGGGGCCGAGCCATCCCGTACGGTGCGGACCAAGTCATCGCGGTTTCTGCCTCCCCCGTGTCCTCTCGGGACCACGGTCAAATAGGCTGATATTGTACCTCCGTGCACTCCCCGTGCCACGGGGCGGAGTTTGTCAAACTCCGGTAGATCTACCCAACATCCCCTCGCTTTACAATTAATGGCACAATTTTAGTTGAGGACTTTTAAGTTATAAGGCATCCTTAGAAAACATGTGATATCATGTGGTTTAGACTTTAACCTACACTAGCCATATTAAAACAGTTTTCGTTTCAGAAATCGTTTATTCAGAGTTCACAAGTGCTTCCCATAAAACACTTCAGTTTATCAAGTGGGTGCCAAGCATCCCGTATTCTCATATTTATCGGTGAGGTGCCTAGCACTCTCGAGTTTAATCAGCATTGTTTTTTCTTGTTAAGTTATTCGGTGTGGCCCAACGGACTCACGGTATGCGGGTTAGTGACACTCACCTTTGGTTGCACTGCTACACTTCAAGTAATCCAAATATTGTTGTTTAACGAAGACCTAGAACACGTTTAGGTCTTAAGTATTAGTTTCGTGTCTAATCTTTACTTGACGTCACTATGGCCCATAACATAGCACGTTGCAACTATGACTCGACATACCGACACACGACACCAATGGTTGATCATAAATAAGGGTTCATATAAATCAGATATCAAACATGTTTCATCATGGCATAATCATGTAAGTCATGGCATAACACTTAAGCAAATTTCACAAGTTTGGTTTTTAGGTCAGGTCTTAGTTTCGCTAGCATAGTTTCGCTAGGCAGTTTCGCTAGGTGCACGGGCAGCACTTTCGCTAGGCAGTGCCCGGTGACACAGTTTCGCTAGGCTAGTTTCGCCCGAAACTGCTGACGCAGTTTCGCTAGCCTAGTTTCGCAGGGAAACTGGTTTGAACTTTCGTTCAGGTATTTCGCTCGGTAGATTCGCTCGAGCTGGTCTGGTCAGGTTTCCCGGCGACACTATAGTTTCGCTGGTCAGTGTCGCTGGAAGGAGATATAATTTCGCTACTTAGTTTCGCCCAGAGAACAACAGTTTCGCTGGTCGCGAAAAACATACGGATTTGCCTAAAAATCAACCTAACAGCTTCTGATCATACATGCAATTCATTATCTAGCATCCATAGGCATTTACTAACATAAATCAAGCAACTTTAACAAGTTTAACATGCATTTTGATCATCAAATCTCTAAAATAGGTTCAAAACCCTAAAATGACCTATTTTGCACAAATCTCTAACATGGATGGATTTCACACGTGAAGTTATCAACTTTATTACAGATCTAGCATCCTAAAGCATATATACAGAAGATCTAAGCAAGTATCATGAAGGTTTGAGCATGCTTTATGAAGAAAACATATAGAAAACACATAAAGGTGCATGTAGATGGTTTCCGAGACTCACGGTTTGATCTAGAATCGAATAGAGTGAGATGAGATGATGATTCTCGAGGCTGATGATCTTGGTCTCTTGATGGTCAGAAATCTCGAGCTGAGCAGCAGGTGCCAGAGAAGTGTGTGTGTGTTTAGTTGTGAAATGAGGCAAATGAGGCTACTAGGGTTCATTAAGTTTATTTATATCAGAGGCTAGTTTCGCTGGCAGTTTCGCTGGCTGGCGAAACTGGCTCTGATCTCGGGTACATTGATCAGTCTAGCCAGCTACCGGGCGAATCTGTAGTTTCGCTCGGTAGTTTCGCTGACTACCAAATCTAGGCAATTTTCACATAATCAAGTATTTACGATTAATCATGCTATTCACAATAATAAGTCATGTATTTAAATCACATTGCACATACAGACAATCAATGATGAACACATAACACACATGGACGGGTTCGGTGATCAACCAAAGGTCGTGGACGTATTCGGCCTAGTTATGCATTAGCTACTTATAACGTAACTAACGGGTTTGTCTAACGGAAGTTAACCTTGAAATTCTCGGGTGTCACATCATTCCCCTGAAATTGGAATTTTCGTCCCGAAAATTATTCTTGTGTCGTAGCGTTCGCAGCATCAGCTGTCGTCGTTGTTATCGTCGCTGGGGAAAGAAAGCAAAAAGTTTTAGGGTTGTCACATCCTCCTCCCGTTAAGGAATTTTGGTCCCCAAAATTAAATCATACCTTGAGTTTCGAACAAGTGAGGATACTTTTTCTTCATTTGATCCTCTCGCTCCCAAGTATATTCAGGTCCACGCCTTGAGTTCCATCGCACTTTGACGATCGGAATCTTGCTACGTTTGAGGGCTTTCTCCTCGCGTCCCATGATTTCTACCGGTTGCTCGATGAATCTCAGATGTTCATCGATTTCCAATTCCTCCAGAGGGATTATTTCGATGTCTTCAGCTAGACATTTCTTTAGATTGGAAACGTGAAACACGTTATGAACTCCATCGAGTTCAGCAGGGAGTTGCAATCGATAGGCCACCGGGCCTACTTCCCCAATTATTTCAAACGGACCGATGTAGCGAGGATTTAACTTTCCGCGCTTCCCGAAGCGTATCACTCCCTTCCAGGGAGATACCTTCAGCAATACTTTGTCACCCACCTCGAACTTTAGAGGTTTTCGGCGTTTGTCGGCATAACTCTTTTGTCGATCACGCGCTGCAGCCAGCCGTTGTCTGATTTGAATAATCCGTTCGGTCATATCGTGGATAACTTCCGGTCCAGTGAGTCCCTTCTCACCCGTTTCGGCCCAACACACGGGCGATCTACATTTCCGGCCATAAAGTGCTTCAAAAGGGGCTGCACGGATGCTTGAATGATAGCTATTGTTGTAAGAGAACTCCACCAGCGGAAGGTGAGTCTCCCAATCCTTTCCAAAGTCCAGAACACAAGCTCGGAGCATATCTTCCAAGGTTTGAATTGTTCGCTCCGACTGACCATCTGTTTGTGGGTGGTAGGCTGTACTCATGTCTAATCGGGTTCCCAATGCTTCCTGCATTGATTGCCATAACCGGGAAGTAAATCGAGGATCTCGATCAGAAATGATAGTCTTAGGCACACCGTGAAGCTTCACAATTTTGTCGATGTACAGCTTTGTCAGTTTATCCATATTATCGCTTTCCTGACCGTGGTCCCGAGAGGACACGGGGGAGGCAGAAACCGCGATGACTTGGTCCGCACCGTACGGGATGGCTCGGCCCCCACAAAATAAGTCAGCTTTGGTACAAACTTCCTTAGAGCATGGAACAACGGATTAGCTACCCGCGATATCGGTTGAGTCCTTTAACTTTACGGAACTAGTACATACCCGATGACGTGGTCACGGAAACTTCATTTATAAACAAAGAAATAATTACGAGCATCGCTTTTCACAAATAATTATGTTGTAAGTATACTTGACATGAATTATGATTATGACCGGGCCAATGCATGACAAGCCCACTGTGAACTCACCAACCGTTAGGTTGACACTTGCGTGGTTTAAACTTTTGCAGATCGCTAAGGAGTATCCGGAGCGGGTTGGCATGGCACGTGAAGACCTTTACTTTAATTGAACTAATTGGGAAATTAAAACAAAGTTTATGTAAAGCACGTGGTTAGTGCTAAGACAAATATTATTTCCGCTGCGTATGTAATTGAAGACTTTGATTTTATAATTTGTGTTTGAACTAACCCTGATTCGTTTAGTATTTGTAACTATGGTTGTGGATCCTGGTCTAGTCACGCCCCTTAACGGTATAAACTCCGTTAGTGGTATTTTGGGGGTGTGACAGGTGACGTGGCACCCTAACTCTGTTAAAATTCTGGTGACGTGGCACCCAACTAGGCTGCCACATCACCAAATTATTAACGAAATTAGTGTTCCGTTAGAAAAGGCTCATTGAAAGAAAATAGTCTGAAAGTTAGGAGTGATAAAAAACAATTCTTCAGTTGAGATTATTATCAGCCAATTATTAATAGTTTAGATTATTTAAAACCAATTTCCCTTAAGATAATGTGTCCCAAAATGATTGAGCCATTTCGTAACAAAAATGAATTTTATCTGGGAACCGATAAGTTAAGATCTTCGTAGAATAAGTAATTAGTGTTTTGAGTAAATTATTGTTTCGGTAATTGTGGTTTAAGATATTTAACCATTTCGTAACAAAAATGAATTTTATTAACAAATTAATCATTATGGTTTACATTATAATCGGATTAGTCCATTCACTTAACACGTTAATTTTTTTCATTAAATATGATCATATCATGATTTTTTATTTGATTGTCATCATTATTATTATTATTATTATTATTATTATTATTATTATTATTATTATTATTATTATTATTATTATTATTATTATCTTATTATTATTATTATTAACGTATTACCCTATATATCAATTATAAAGGCTGAGGTGTACACTAAAGCCTTCACTATTCCCTCCACGTGTAATTTTTGTGTGGTGCCATGTGTTTTTCGTTTTTGTTTTATTTTTTTTTTAGTTTTCAGCAATTTCGTCAATGTTTTATACTAAATATTACGGAATTGTTTCAATGTTGAGATTTGTCTTGGTGGTAGCTATGGATGTTTTCAACCTAGAGGTCTCAGGTTCAAATCCTGATCCCTGCCTTATTTTTTTTTGCTTTACAGCTGTATACTTTGCCACTTATCAGTGTATGTTTTATGACAGGTGTTCTCTTACTATACACGTGTAGTTTGTTTTTTTACACGTCTCTTCTTTCTTCTTCCTTATGAGCACTTCTCTTGCTCTTATAAAAAGCATAACCTATTCTTTCTCTCTCTTTGCTCACACATAATATATGAAAACCCTTGAGAAACTGGCCATCGCAGTCTCCGATCTGAACGTCGATCGTACCAATCTGGACGACGTTGTCTGAGAGATGTTCCCGTCTCCGTCTCTGATGTCCTTTTACCGATATGAATGACGGTCGTCGCTCTCTGGATCTGAGCCAAGAACTTTTTACGCTCTCCAGATCTGAGCATACGGCGGCCGTTGCTCTCTGGAGCGAAGAACTTTCTACGCTCTCCAGATCTGAGCAGATTTCTTTGGCATCGGGATGTGAGTGACGGTAACATATAACATTTTCACTTTACGGAGGCTGCCGGAGTCCGGTTTGTCGCCGACGCCTATGTGTACAAACTCGGTGGTTTGGCCACCGTCAGCTGTGGATGTTGTCGGTGACTTAAAAAATGGCGATGATGATTTCGATTAACATTTTTGAGCCTAGACGCTGTTTTATTTTCAATTGATTTGGGCTGTGATGATTATTTGGTTTAACGATCTGAGCCCTCGAGATTTAATTGATTTTTTCTTTGTTATAATTTAGTTTATTAGCTCATGTACACTTATCACTCTTTCTACTTTAGAATTTATCATATCTGTCTCTTGATCTTCTAAGTAATGATCTTTATGTCTAATTCTTATTTTTATAGCTTATAGTTGTACAAGTATAAACGCAAAACGACTACGTACATGTCAATGCTCTTAGTTTCTAATGGATCATTAGATAGGCAGACAGTTAGTTTAAAGAAGATGTTTCACAACTTATGAGTTATGATACACCATAATAGAATTATAATGCTTTTTCCCATGGTAAGCATGTCTGTGTGTAATATTCTGTTGAATATGTTATATGTAGAAGGTGTTGTGATGGACTGGTAGTAGTGACAGTAGACCAAGGTCAAATGGTTAACTTAATTTTAACAAGTACACGTACTGTCACCTCTTACACAACTACGTTGCTCTATCTCTAACTCAATTTACTAAACAATTCTGAGTTATTGTTGATTGTTGGTAGGTTAATTCAATTTAAGCTCCATTTGGCTCTTCCAATGCTAATTAAATACTTTTAACTTTTTCATCCTTGAAGGCTCCGAAGACTGCAGCAACTAAGAAGAAAATGGTATGTACTGTGATCTGTTTTGTGTTATCATTCATTTTCATTAGCTTTGTGAGGTGGTCGCGAACAAGAAAGGATAAACCTTCTATATCTTTATTCGTGCTCACAAACGACTAATCTGAAGGTACCAATCTTACCTTTTTGTATTCAGATTCTAAAACTTCTATGTATTAAGCCTATTTGTTTAGTTCTTTGATATGTGGACAGATCTCAATTGTTCAGTTATGTTGTGTTTCAATGGCGATAGTATATTCCCATTTTTAGATTTTGGGGTAAAGAAACAAAATGGATCTCTAATTTTTCAGTTGGTAGAAACAGATGACAGATCAGGTGTTGTTTCAATCTAAGCAGCACCTAAAAGTAAGTAAGCAACACATTTCAAACTCATAAAATAGTAAATCAGATCATAAGTCAATCAAATATAAGAGCACATTCAAGAAGATGTCTGCCAGGCTATTCTGAAGTGTTTTTTTTTTCATGAATTTATCAATTTGTTTGCTTATGCAATTGAAATACTCTAGATGCTTTGTTTCCTTATGCACTGTTGCCATGTGTAATCTCAGAGATAATTATGCTTCAGGATAACATGCATGAGTTGCTTTGCCAAGAACATTGTTATGCTTATGTTTAGTACAAGTATTCAACAAGTCCAACCATGATATGTACTCATAAATGATATCTTATATGTAGTAGTTACTTACCCATAGAGCATTGCCACATGACCTGTATTATATGCACTTATCAGTTCTATTTAAAAAACAGTAGTTCATACTCATTTTTAGGCGTAAGCCTTCTATTTCACACTGTGTTCTAATGTTGGTTTTTTAAACTCCCTCCATAGATGCAGGTGACCATGCAATGAAAAAGAACAAAAACAAAGAAGATTAAGGAACCAGTGAAGACATAATATTTTGAGCTTCAAGTCAATGATACTGAAGCAACAAGACAGAAATTTTTTTATGATCCAACTGCACAATGGTCAAGTAGAAGTGGAATTTTCAACTAATATTGTCACTACAGTTTGATACTGAAGCAAAAATGCACAATGGTCAAGTAGAAGTGGAATTTTCAACTAATATTGTCACTACAGTATCGATACTGAAGTAAAAAGACAAAGAAAAAGTTTTATGATCCAACTGCACAATGGTCAGGTAGAAGTGGAATTTTCAACTAATATTGTCACTATTCTACCTCTTTATCTTTCATATATGAAATGTAATATGAACACTAGCAATATGTACTAAAATAGTGTGACATGAAACTCTAATATCATGTCAAATTTTGATAAATAACAACTTATTCAGTTATTATAAACGAGGAAAGAAAAATGATACACATTCAAAACCGCGGCAACGCGCGGTCATATTGCTCGTAAATATCATTTATAATAATGTTATTTTTACCTTTTTAAATGATTACTTAAAATATGTATTTTATGTAAAATATTATTTTCAATATTTATTGAAAACGGTTTCTTTATTTTTAAATATGCTTTTAAAGTGTTTTTTTTCCTGTAAAAACGTTTATCTTTTTACTATAGAACTTTAAACGTTCTTATAAAAATTTGTTTTATTATAATTTTTTTTTATTAAGATTTTATGTCTACTTTAACTTGAAAATATGAAAAACTCTTCAGATAATAACACTTTTTTTTACTTATTTAATTTTTAATTAAAATAATTCTTTTCTATATTTTTAAACAAGTTTTTCAATCCCCGTGTGTTACACGACTGGATTTAAAAAATATATAAATACAATCATAATCTATAACAATTATGTATTTTTATACTTATATAAAAATTTCTCAGTAATTATAGGTGAGTCATAGGTTTTACGACAGTGGTCATTTAGACGGTGGGTTTTCCCTGTGAGGAATATACAACACAGAAGGTCTTGGTTACTCATACGAACTACGGTCGTAACGTGTCTTGGGTAACATCGTTTGCCATGATGAGACTCTCGGGTAACCTGGTGTTTGCAGTTAAAAAAAAAGAAATCTAGTCACGGAATATAAGGATTCTGTTTATTATATTGAAATGAAATACTTGGTAAACATGCACTTGATGGTAAGAGTCATGTCCTCTCTTTGTGGAGGTCACATGTTCGATATCTACTTGAGCCATTTCCATGGACGTCTGGGTGAAGGGGCGAATCAGGGCTTTTATCCCGGGTTCGAACCTGATAGGGGGCGGGGGTTTACAGTTTCCAACCGGTTCCCACGCATCTGGGAGGTATGGTCTCACGGTGGTCGAGGAGTCGACCTTGGACATAACCCCGAAAGGATGGGTTTCCATGTGAGATCCTCTGCTGTTAAAAAAAAAACCGTGTTGACTTGTTGGTGTCTTTGACTAAAATAAGAAATATAAGCAGTGTTGTTCGAATAAATACCTAAGTCGTGTTTTTGAACGACCAACAAACGAAAACTGCTCAGGGTGACCCAAAGGTAAAAGACCACCGTCAACTGGCCAAACTCAGCCGTACGGAGCCTTTAAACGCTCAATGTTACACCAGCTACGAGGAAAACCCACTAACCCGCCCGTTAATAGACACGACAACGAATTTACGATAAACTCAGTTGTCTTAAGAATCAAACCTGGGTTTCTTTGACGAGGTCTTCTATCATTAACCAGCATGTCTCTGACAATTTAAGCTGGTCGTCATTAGCTACACAAGTCCTATTTGAACGGTTACCTGTTATTCGCTAAAAACGTGTGAAGTGACTAGGAAAATACAAGACGTTTAGGGAAGCACAACCTTATTATCCGAAAGGGTTCCTAGGATTTGGCGTGTACGAAATCTGATCTGTCCTCTCCTCTCGACCCCCACGCTCACCCTTTTGTCCAACCGCCAACTTCCACCAAATCAAACTATGCTACATGCATGCTTACATCACTTCCATTTTTTTTTTCGTTTTTTTTTTCATTTTTTTTCTAAATTAAATATTATGGCATGAGACAAAATTGTGTAGTTTTATCATACACAAACGATAATTGTACTCATATGTGTGATTTTGGTAGAAAGGGTATTGTGGTATAAGTTGAGTTATTTTTATTAATTTAAACAAAATAAAAAAAAAAATTTGTTTGCCATCACGTGATTGGATGGAGCACACACCACACCCCATTTCATGGTCGTGGCTATTCTCACGTCCACCACTCACGAACCCATCCACGCAAGGGGATGCGTGGTGTTTAGCGTTGTGGTTCTGCGTGGCTTCAACCCACGGAGGGTCTAGCGCCTTAGCGGTGGTATACCGCATTGTCTTACAAATAAACAAACTTACACAACAAGGGTGGAGATCCTTGACTTAGTAAACGGGTTCATAAACCCATATTGGAACACTGCCGCAACATAATTGGGTTCGATTAAAACAAAACAACCCAACATGGTTAACAATGGCTAAACAAGTATGTTATTCACATATTCCACATTATTTTGCGATATCAACACTTATTTTCTTCTAATATGTTTTATGCATCTATGCATAGACCGAGAAGGTGTTTCTCTTGTTAGAAACGAAGCTTAAACCTTTTTATTTATGTAAGTTTGCTTGATTATGTTTGCGTGTTGGTTGAATGTAATTAGTTATTATGTATGGCAAACACATGAACTTTTTGACAGGACCGATCAGACGTCATAAACCTAGGTCGTTGATGTGTTGCAAACACATCTTATTTCCGGGGTCTTTTCTTTATTTATTTGAGTCAATTTGAGTCGGTTTTCTTTAGTTTTAGTTTGTTTTGAGTAATTATGTGGTTGGAGTCTTTATTTATGTGTTTTGTTTGTTTTTATAGGTAAATAATAAAATCCCGAGGCCACGATAAGAGAGGAGAAGAACACAAAGAAAATAAGTAAGAAGTGCTGAACAAGAGATCCTAGGCGTATCGCCTAGGAAAGGCAGATCCCCAAGCGATACGCTTGGGGTGTGAAGGTAAACAAAAGTCAAAGTCGGTCTGCCCGACTAAATTGTCGCCTAGCGGGGTTCCATGCGTATCGCGCCCAAGTATATGGCCTCCAAGCGATACGCTTGGAGGTGAGTTTTCCGGAAACTTAACGGGGTTGATATAAATTCGACCTTTAGGGTTGTATTCGAGATATCTCGACTTCCAGACGGCTAAAGGCGAACCAAAGGCGATTTTTAGAGACAAGAGAGAGCTGGGAACAAGGAGATTCATCGGAGGATCAAGAATCAATCATTAAATCCATACCCGGTTTATCCGATTTCTTCTTTTTCTTGTTTAATTCTTAGACTCAGTTATGTTTATGGTTAAAGACAGAATTTTTATGATGTGTTCTGATCTAGACATGATTGTAGGCTAGGCGTTTATCACTGCCTAGACCGTTTATGATGAACAACTGTTATTTATGACTTCATTTGGCTTATGACAACTTGATTGATGTTGTGTTTCTATTCAATTCCATTGTTAACATGATTGTATGCATATGACCACCAGAATTAGGGTTTGAATTAACTTGCTAAACTGCTTAGCCTGCGAATGTCTTTCGGTTTGGGTTGGGTGATCGATTGCGTCACTGTGTGTTTGTGATTGGTTTGATTATCTGTCTTGATTATCACAGTTTAGTATTTTAGTGATTTCCTTGAATCTAGTGTGCTGCTATAGTTAGACAAGCCGGGAGGAGATAGCTAGGTCAGGTAGTTAGGTTGACTAGTGGATTAGGATCACATCGCCATCGGGAGAGGGATACCCTAGGAAATTAGTTAACTTGTTATTCCGTGTCAGTTGTGTTGGTCAGTGGCGGAACTAAAAGTTTTTAACCGGGGTGTCAAATTAAAATTTTGTATTACCCTTCAAAATACATTGTATACCATTTAGAAAAATAAAATTTGTATTGCATTTAAAAGTGTACATTCATTGTCTCTTATAATCTATGTATTACAAACACAATAACTATCCGTTAGCCTTTTCTATCTACTATGTATTTTATAAAAAATATATCTATAATGAATCATATATAATAAAAGAATCAATTCATAGAATCATAGATATGTAAAAAGAATCGTAAAACTTATAAAGAATAAATATAAAAAACAAAAATATCCGATCATTTCTTTTTAACAGAATACAACAATCAAAAATTAATTACGTTTAGAAAAATATAGAAAATTAGATTCAATCTTTAGATTATTATATAAAAAAAATGTGGTTATTAACCATTGTAGTCCTATAGGTACTGCAACAAATAAATAAATCTGACGTGTACTTTCTTCTTTTCCAATTCAGTATATTTAAATATCATTTTTATTGCTCATCTTTTTCTTCAACTATTTTCTTCTTTTACAGGTTTCATCCCGTCGCCGGAAAAAATTCCGATTGAACTATTTTGACATATTTTTTTCATCTAAACTACTCTAGATGCTTACCACAACAATATATGAAAGGGTCAAACTATAAAAAAACAGAAAAAAAGACATCAAAGTTATATAGACGTATTATATAATCTCCGATCGGTCGGAGGGTCAACGGACCCTCCTGACCCCCCTTTAATTCCGCCCATGGTGTTGGTTAGTGGTAGTTCATGCTAGCTTAAGATGCCTTAGATTGTTTCGAGGGTGGTTAGGTCTAGTTGAGGTTGGATGTACCCATAGGGTGAACTCCTGTCCGAACGTTAGGAACATTTGCTATGAAGGACTTAAAAGGTGAATTAGCTTCCATCAGAGTTGTCATAGCCAGATTAAGTTGTAGATATTGGTTGGGATTCTAGGTCTAGGTGGTGTCTTTCTCGTGTCTGATTGTTTCCTAAGTTTTCCTGTTGTCCGTTTTCCTGTTGCGTTGTTTAGTTAAGTTAGTTAATTTAATTCCTAAATTCCAAAAAACCCAAATTCAAATCTCAGTATTTCCATTTCTTAGGTCTAGGTTAAATTTGTCTATAAGAGTGTCTCTAGGGTTCGATATTCCCGGTCTTACCTTAGCTTAGCTACAATCCGACATGTACACTTGCCTTAGGGTTCGGTCTAGTTTAGGTAGTTTCGGTAAAATTTAGGCGTGTCTAGGTCTAGCTTTAGGTCTAGGATTAGTTAGTCTTTTTAGTGTCGTTCCGAACACATCAAGTTTTTGGCGCCGTTGCCGGGGACACTTGGCAATAGCAAGATTGACTTAGGTTGTTGTTAGGAAATTTTGAGTCTTTTAGGTTTCTCCGTGTCTAGAGTCTTAGGATTTTAATTTTTCGAGTCTAGATTTTTAGGATTTTAATTTTTTCTAATTTTTATTTTTATTTTTCTTCCGTTTTATGCCACACACCCGTTCGCGAGGTCCGCCTAGGCTTACACCATTTTCTGATCCCGACAAGGACATTCGTGAACGGTTCCGCGTACTTCGCGCTGAACTCGAGGCGTTTATTTTTTCCACCACTCATTCCAAACCATCCACATCCACTTCCACACAAATCCCACATGACACCAAACCCATCCCATTTCCTGATCTCACCACCATGGCGGCACGTCGCACCGTCCATGAGCAGGCCAGCGCTGGAGTTAACGACGCTCGGTTTGCAATTGCCCAAACCAACATTGCCAACACCACAAATTGGCAAGTTCCGTCTCACATCATAAACGCGCTGACAAACTCTATTCAATTTCACAGACGTGAGGACGAGGGAGTCGCGAACGAAATCATCTATCTGCGGTTGTTTCCGTTTTCCCTTACCTCTCGAGCCGCCGAGTGGCTCGAGACGCTCCCGCCATATTCGATCGCCACCTGGGACGATCTGAAGTCGAAATTCCTGAAAAAGTATCATCCTCCAGCCAAGGCTGCACGTGCTCGGGAAGAAATCCACCCCTTCAGGATGGATCCCGATGAGCCTTATTCGGTCGCATACGAGAGATTCAACACCCTTCTGAGCAAATGTCTGCAACACGGGTTGACGGAATGGGCTATTATCGAAAAGTCCTATAATGGACTTCCTTATTCTGTTCAGAAGGAGTTCAATATTTCGGCTGGAGGTCACATGATGGAAAAGCTCACTGTGGATGAATGTAAATTGTTATTTGAGAGCTTCGCACTTGCTGAACAACAGACACCCGGAGATCGGAGAACCACCTTGGCCCCGACTAGATCACTTGCACCTTCTACATCTATATGATAAAGTGTGTTTGTTGCAAAGATCACTTTATGGACTCAAGCAGTCTCATAGGATGTGGTACAAGAGGTTTGATGACCATATGCTGTCACGAGGATTTAAAAGAAGTGATTTTGATTGTTTCTTGTATTATATGCAATACCAAATAGGAAAATATGTTTATCTGCTCCTCTATGTTGATGACATGTTGGTGGCATGTCAGGACAAGGATCAGATAGAAGCAACAAAACAAATGCTTATGTCTGAATTTGAGATGAAAGATTTAGGAGAGGCCAGAAGAATTTTGGGAATGTAAATTTCAAGAAACAGGGAAAGTGATGAGTTGAGGTTAACTCAATCCAGCTACATTAAGAAGGTATTATCTAACTTCGTTATGGAAGATAGCAAGTATGTTTTTGTGCCATTAGCCATGCATTTTATACTGTCACTTAGTAACTGTCCTATAACGGACCAGGAAAAAAGGTATATTGAATTAGTCCCATATGCTAATGCAGTAGGGTGCTTGATGTATCTCATGGTTTGTACCAGGCCTGATATAGGTAATGCAGTTGGAATTTTGTGCAGATATCTAAGCAATCCAGGAAAATCTCATTGGGAGGGAGTGAAATAGCTGCTTGGGTATCTTGCAGGTACTCAAAGTGTTGGCTTAACTTTTGGTCATAAGACTGGTGGTGATCCAGTGCTGAGTGGATATGTGAATAGTGACTTTGCCAAAGATCCTTACAAAGGGTGGTTAATAACAGGATATATACTCAAAGTTTTTGGTGGGACCATATCTTGGAAGGCATCACTTCAGAAAGTTGTTGCATTATCAACAACCGAGTCAGTGTTTATAGCCTTAACTGAAGCAGTCAAGGAGGCTATGTGGCTTAGAGGACTGGTGACTGAAATTTGGATTTGAAACCAGTCCTGCTGTCATTAAGTGTGACAACAGTCAAGGAGGCTATGTGGCTTAGAGGACTGGTGACTGAAATTTGGATTTGAAACCAGTCCTGCTGTCATTAAGTGTGACAATTTAGGGGCTATACAGTTGTAAAAGCATCATGTGTTTCTTGAAAGGAGTAAACACATCAATGTGAAGTTACACTTCATTAGAGATGTGTTGTAAAGGTGGAGTATGTGAACACAACAGAAAATTATTGGATATTGGATGTCCAGACCCGACAATTCGAAGAACCCGACCCGGTTTGACCCGTCAAGAGTTACACTGAGGGCAACGAGATTAAAATCCGCTTAAATTGTTTAACCGGTAACTCACGGAATTGTGTAATTATTTATTTAATTACAAATAATTATCCATGCGATAATAAACGGAGAAAAACATTTCGATTTATCGATTAGTGTTTTACGGTGAAACAAATAAATAGTTATTTGTGTTTCTCATAGTTTACGACATGTGTGTTTATTAATAAAAGATGTTTTATTAATAAATTGTAAATTTTGGGAGTTGGTTGCAATTAAAGAAAATCAAGGAGGGGGCTAGATGCAACTATGTTGCCTATATAAGGAGAGCTAGGGATTAGGGTTTTGGTTGCTCATTCCATCCTCTCCCTCTCTATGTTGCCTTTATTCGTTGGTGCTCGATTGTCGCCACCATAAACCGAATCGTTGCAGTTTTCAACGAATCGGTTAAAGACGTTTTTTGGCCTAAACGGTTTGATCCGAACGTCGGATCGGTTATTCCGTGAAAACCTAGCGTCGTCACATTGTTCCTCTGTGTCTCTAGCGTTTGTTAGATCACCGCGAAGGTATATCTAAACTCCATTTTAGTTTAGATGTTTTAATCTCGATTAATGTAATCGTTAGTGTTTTCGCGTTAACCGGTTTAACACGAAATGGTGTTTGTGTGACTTTGGTGATCGTGATCCTGTTGACACGATTTCGACACCAACGGCTTACGCGTCTAAAATTAGTAAATTTACTATTTCCGCTGCGTAAACGGATTACCGGTTTAATCCGTTTTAACTCTTAATTTACTAAACCCTGTCGGTAATGTTTTAATCAAACGGATAAAGTTTTTTAAACGTCACCGGGCACCCGTATACCACTGTCTAAACCCAACAAAAATGTTGCTGATTACTTAACTAAGTCAGTTCCCAGGGCCAAGTTTGAGTTGTGTAATTCATTGCTTGGAATTGGCTGATGTATTAAAGTTGATCTCGTCTCTAAGGTGGAGAATTGTGAGGTATAGAGCTTGAGATCAAGTGTATATATTTGATAAACATTTCATAACTTTTACTAAGGCTCTAGTGACTTCATTCTAGCACATTAGCCCATACAAATCCGTAGGATCACTGATGATTGATGATGTTGAGATATGGTTGCTGTTGTCTAAATATAGTAATAAGTTGGTTTGTCAATTATTGGTTGACTTTCTGTTTAATAAGCTTTGGGTAGATTGTGACAAGTTGCAGAAAATTGAAGGTACAGGGGTGTATTTTGCCAAATCAGAAAATAGTTTCGTTAAGAACGAAACAACTCGTTTAAATCTTGGTTAATCGCTGTTAGCTAGTTAATCTATTTCGTTTTCAATTCCAGTTTTCCTCTTTGTAATCATCCGATTGAATAAGCGATTACGCTCAATAAGATTTGACAATTTTACATTCATTTCTTTGAATCGTTCCTTTGATTGTGATTCTTCGTGTTTTCGTGTTGATAAATTCACATAAATAAAGACAACTTAATTGAACAAAAACTTTAAACCGTTAATACGAAATTGAGTCTTACTTGAAGGGTCAACCGTTTGCTGTACTTTTAGTTACATTTTTTGGGTGTACTTGAGGCAAAACTATACTTGAGGCATAATGAGGGTAGAAGTGGGCTTAGATTGACATAATCTGATTCTTTAATCTAGGTGTTAAGATCACATGATGAATATTATACACTCATGATTGAATACTACAACTATAAATAAACTATCTTTTAATGTACATAATGGCCCGTTATTTAATTATGTGTTAACAATTAAAGTTTCATTTTACTAGTCACACATTCGATTTTTTAAATTCTGTGCACCAGCCCCATACTGACCCGTTTGTCAGAAATGGCCCGTTATGCATCTTGACCAGTTCACGACGTAACGGCTTGTTACCTCGTAACGGCTTGTTACGCGTTGTGACCAAAATCATTTTGTTTTGTTTTTCATTCTGTTTTATTGTTGATTCAGACGCCATCGAAGAAATCAGATGCAGGACCATCCGGACAACCTCGAGGTAGACCAAGGAAGTACCCCATCCAACCCCGTCATGGAGTCCGATTCCGACTCCAGAAGCCCTCCGAGTTGATACATGCAATGAGATCTATGACTATAAGCTGAGGGAGATTGGTACTCGCACTCACGACAACGTTGAAGCTCTTATTGTGTTGATGGTTTCATAAAAAGTTGTACGTGGGGAT
>JBCNJP010000002.1:3579974-3615183 GCA_039602395.1 Deinandra increscens subsp. villosa
ATTAACAACAATGTTTTCTATGATTAGTAGTTTCTTAGGTTAGTTTTAGCTAGGTTAAGTTTAGTTTTAGTTTAATTTAGATTATTGACCGTAATTTTGGTTAAGGTAGTTAGTTCATTAGGTTAAATCTAAATTTGCTAATAACCAATAACTCTTCTGGATTGATAACCCTATATTGATCTATCTATATAGGTTTAGTACACTTTAATCATCATTGTTCACAAATTTAATCAATTTTCAATCCAATTTCTAATTTCAATTATAATTAACAATAATGTTTTCTATAATTAGTAGTTTCTAAGGTTAGTTTTAGCTAGGTTAAGTTTAGTTTTAGTTTAATCTCGATTATTGATCGTAATTTAGGTTAAGGTAGTTAGTTCATTATGTTAAAATCTGAATTTGCAAATAACCATTAACTCCTTTGGATTTATAACACTAGGTTATCATATCTATATAGGTTTAGTTTTAGATACTTGTAATGGTACACGACAACCGTTATCAGTCAACACATTCGGTCAAATCTAGTAACTTTAGCTTTCTCAAATTCCCCATCACGGAAGGTAACTCGTCGATGTTACAATGAGCAAAGCTAAGTACTTCCAAAATCACAAGATCCCCAACAAAAGCGTAATCAAACATCAATCTGCATCTGTCTAGAAAAAGTAGGGATGGCAATGGGGCGGGTTTGAGTAATCCCAACCGCATAACCAGTTATTAAAGTGTGTCCTATACCCGGTACAAAAACCGTCAGGTTTCTAACGGGTATTTACCCATCGGGTATCGGGTATGCCCGTGGGTTTCGGGCATACCCATTGAGTTTGTATTGGTTAACTATTGATTTATTATTTCTCATAATTATAGTTAATTATCTCATATAATTAAACATATATAAATTTAATAATATGTAAATCAATGTTTTTATAAATAAAAATAAAAAAGCAGATAAATAAAATCATACAATATATACTTAAAAATAAATAAATAAAATAAAGAAACTATAGCGGGTATATAATTGGGTAAATGGGTATATATTATCGGGTAATTGGGACGGTTAAATGAGTATATCATCAAATCCCATACATATCCCATGCATACCCACGAAAAAAAATCAAAAGTATTCCTATATCCGGTCTCATACCCAACTACCTGACCCCATACCCGTCCCATGTGTTCCGGATTTCGGGTTTTCCCGTCGAGTTCGAGTTTCATTGCCATCCCTATGAACAAGTGTTTAAAAGTTGGTAGAGCATTGATGTGATCTTGGAAGCAATTTCTACTGCGTTTTAAAATATTCTATGACTTCCAAGTTTTTTCATATTTCCCTAAAATTATTTCAAAAACTTGAGGGATGGATCTCCATGCATAAGCTGTATAAGAGTGACGTTTGGATACTCGAAGTCTTGAGGAAACTCAGACATCCCATGTATGTTAATGAATTTTTTTTTCAAGACTTGCTTATTTCATCTCCAACCCACCTGGATATATCGCCATGATTAATCATCCAGGGATGTTTTTCTTTAGAAACTACACCTAACACAAGATCATGCATTTTAACATACCCAAGAACATCACTCTGGATAAGCAAACCTGCGTTTAAGATATTTCGTGCACGTGTATTTATCATGTCTGTAGCATGTTCCAAAGTCGAAACGTCTTTTAACAATCTTAGTTCCCATGTATATCGTGTCAGATACTCGATTGGTATATTTGAATCCTTTGGAATACAAGCCACAAAGTAGAAAAATTTCTTTATCCTCCTCTTTTTTATATACTCGTAGCTTATCTTGATAATTACTTGCACGTTCTCGTCAATATTATCCTTATTTAAACATTGCAGTGTACTTTTCCAAACAAACTTTTCTTGAGAATTAAGGGTTGCAGAAATGAGTTTGATGGCAAGTGGCAAACTTAACCACCACATTTCTTAAAAATTTGACATCCTATTTCACATGATCAACTTATTCTAAAACTCCTGTGATTTGAGAAAAGAATTTTTGTGCTTCCTTTTCCTTCATTACATCAACTTTAACTTCTTGAAAAACTGAACCAACTACAATTTCATGCTAAGATGTCTTGACTGTAAGGGGGTTTATTCTTAACTCAAAGTACTTACGCATCATACATTCTCTTGCATGCTAAGATGTCCGACTGCAATCCCTCTACCGCGCATGTTGACAATGCTTCCAAGATTAGCGCTACAAATGGCCAACTATTACCGGATGGGACACTTTATCGACGTACAGTTCGTTCGTGCGCTTCAATACCTTACATTCACTAGTACAAGTCTCACATACGTTGTCCAGTAAATTTGCCTCTTTATGCATGCCCTCGGGATACTCATTTATAGTTTTTAATTGAGTTTTACGGTATCTCAAGGGAACCATCTCCTACTTCTTCCTTCCAAATAGCATAATCTTACGTCTTATTTTGATGCAAACTGGAGGGGGGGGGGGGGGGGGGATATGATTCCTGATGATCTACATATGGGTATTGCATTTTTCGATTGAGAAATCTCGTATCTTGGTCTTCCAAGCGACAACCTACCTTCTCAAGATCGAGGGCAAAAGATATGTATAGAGGTGTCGCAAATGCAGTTGTTCAGAAAACTTGGCTTCGAAACTTACTATTGGAACTTTTGGTCCCCACTTGCAAAGCAAAAGTCGTTTAGTGAGAAAAAACTCAGCCGTCTACTTGTCTCGTAATCCGGTCCAACATCAATGTATCAGGAAAGTTGAACTCAACATACATTTTGTAATAGAAAAGGTACGTACATATTGGCTATGTTAATTTGTGTTCTCTCTATACCCACCGATTATCAGGATGCGGACATATTCATTAAAGGACTACTACACCTCCTTTTCAATGTTTTCAATCTAGTTTCGACATTCATCATTCTCCTGCTCCAACTGAAGAAGGTATATTAACGTATATATTATTTTAAACAAATATTGTGTAAATATGTTATTATTGTGTATTAATTGCTTTTAGGCTAGTTTGTTACCATGCATATCTCATTGTATTGATCAATGAAGAATTATTCTATCTTTAGTATTTTACAAATAATACAAAGCCGAGTCATACCTCTCCTAGAAATAAACAGCATAACAAATAGCCTCTCTTTAAAAGCTAATTATATATCATCAAGAATGTAATGGACAACATTCTAACTAAGGTCTAGTCACTCATAAACCCACATATTAACAAATTCAGAACACCCAAATGTAACACAGAGAAATCAAGATGAATAAAAAATCCACCCTCTTTTAGAACTTGCACATTTATCCTTCAATCTTTTAACACTTGTAATAAAAAACATTTATCCTTCAATCTTTTAACACTTGTAATAAAAAACATTTATCCTTCAATCTTTAACACTTGTAATGAAAACATTGAAGTCGTACCTCCACTCGATCTTCCGTTTTATATATATATTCCCTGAAAATCAACAAAAAAAGTATCAATCAAAACAAGCTGTGGTATCAGTTTTTATAATCAATATGCTTATCTGTTGCAAGCAAAATTTAGTTTTTAGTATTAATTTCCTATCACATTTTGCTTGATGGTGTACGGTGTTTTACATATTTGTGCTCCTCATTAATGATTTCATTAAGTGTTCAATGTAAGGGCTATAATTTGAAGTCAACTTGATCTGCAATTGACATTAGACACTAAAATGCATATTAATCAAACTGTCATGCTTTTTTTTAAGGATCTGCAATAGACTTCAGAATTAAAACACTAAAATGCATATTAATCAAACAGCCATGTTTTATTAAAAGAAAATACAAATTATTAGTGGTAAATAAAATTTATATCAATTTTAGATTTACACTATGTGGATTTTATATCCCATCAATTGGCATAGAAAAATATGATCAAGTTATAAAAAAACTTAGCTCACCTTTTAACTTTTAGTTGATAGTAAAAATGTTCACCAACCAACATTTCATCTTCATCCTCTAGAAATGAAACCCCTACAGAAAATTTAAAACATTTGTGTAGATTTTGACCAACAAGGACATTTGAAATGTATTTGAAAAAAAAAGTATTTGATTACAGTTGGATGGTACCTCATGTTGTTTGGTTTTGATGAAGGAGTTGATGTCTTCCCTTAGGTAACACATCCCAAACACTGTGTCAATTACGTTTAGTGCCGGAGTCTCCACATGTCCCTTGGTGAAAACGGTTATTTGAGGACATTCATAGATTTCCAAAGTATGTAATGATGGGAAAGAAAAATCATACTTCCCTAAGCAAAATCCTTTGAGAGATCTAGTAATTCTAAGATTTATGGACTTTAGACAAGGGAACTCAATCCATTTCACTTTGACATCACATTCAGTTTCTTCTTTATTTTCTTCTTCTTCTTCTTCTTTTACCTTGACAATTACATCCATGTTTGGGTGGTCCTTTTCTTCTTCATCTTCTTCTTCAACCTTGATAATGACCAAAAGGCTATTACAGTAACATATATATAGGTCTTGGAGTTGTTGTAGACTACCAACCATGGAACTAGTAAATACATGTTCTAAATTTTTACAAACGGAAATAGTGAGTTTTGTTAGGTTTGGAAACTCCAATACATGATGATGACTGCTCTTCCATATATACTTGAGACTATCTAAAAGCACTAACTCCATTTGTCTTATGTTTGGGATTTCAACAACAGTTTCTGAATCACTAGTATTTATCCCTTCCATTGCTTCTACTTCAAATACCTCCTCTACATGTCTACATGTTTCTACTTGAATCCTTTCCAGCGCTTGCAGTTGTAGCAACTCATTGGAGGGAATAATATTTTTCTCCCTCCAATCACTCTTACAGTGTAAGTCAACCAAATTATGAAAAGACCAAGGTAATGGTTTCAACAAAGTAGTCCTAGAGGACAAGCTTATACTCTCTGAACTTGGTAACAGTGCCTGCAAGGCCAGAAATTCATGTATATAACATCTGTAAATTTAGGTGAATGATAAGTACTGAATGAAATTAGACAAAAGTTGCACATATATTTAACATGCATGATTTGTATACTCCCTAAGGTCCACCACTTCAATTCATTGGTACAATTACACAACTGCAAATGATACCTCAGCTCTACGAGATAAACAAAATTAATTTCAAGTTTAATTAGTTTTAGGTTGTGTTTGGCGCGCCAAAAGCTAGGTTTTTGACGTACCAAACGAGACTTTTTTTTAAAAGCCCCGTTTAACGTAAAAAATCCAGCCTATAAGCTAGTTTTTGAAAAGCTAGTTGGGTAGCGTTTCAACTAGCTTTTATAATATTTTCAGTTTTACCTTTCCCTAACTTGTAAATAAATACATTTATTTACATCTATGACATGTAGTTTTATGTCATTTTATATTTTTCAGTTAGTTTATCAGTTGTTTTTAGCAAACGTTATTTTTTATCAGCTAACTTATAGCTTATATCAGCTATCAGCTAGCTTATCAGCTAGTGCACCAAACAAGTAGTTAGCCCACATTAACTCCCTCTTTGTACTAGTTTCATCATTGACTTTCTTTGTACGTGCCTGCTATACAATTATCTATTATCTATCTGCTATATAATAAAAATATTCAATGTCACATGTCATCATCATATTCACTCTTATCAAAATATTCTCGCATCATTAAATACCAACTATCTCTCCTACTAAATACTAATAATTTCAAACAATTAAATTATTATTTATTAAATATCAAAAATATAATTTTTTTTATTGTATTACATTTTTAAAACTAATTATAATGAGATATCAATTATATCTTATCTTAAAAGTATAATTTTATAATTCTTAAATCTTTATCACTTGTTATTTATAATTTAAAATATTGCTACTTCTTATTTCGCGGGTGTATGATTAAAAATGTTTCATTATTTCCTATATGTTCACATTTAAATTTATGATTAAAAAGTACAAAAATAACTATATACGAAGTTATTAATTATATTAGGCTTATTGGATTTAAATAATCCCAACTATCATCAATTGGCCGATAATAATCCCAACTAAGGAAATGTTTTTTAACGAGCCTAACTTTCACACTATTTTCCTCTGGCAATCCCAAACTAACAGAATATTAACACCGTTAACTTTTGATTAGGTGACATGTCTAGGTTGCGGTCCAGCTGGCATTTTAATCCGATGTGGCAATATGAAAGGTATTTGTAAAATAGAAAAAACAATGGGTCATTTATAAACTTTATTTTAACCTTCAACCCAACCTCACCTCCTCCACCACCACCACCTGCGACCTTTGTCATCATCCTTACCACCATGATAATTTCTAGCCTCCCCCCCCCCCCCCCATACACAACTGAACCCTAACGACAGTCCTTCCCTCTGACGACACCATAGCAAGCAACCGACGACCTCCTCTCCCTCTTCTCATCTTTTTTTCGGTTCCCGATGACCCAAGCAGAGCGCGCAGCGTCGCTGCTCCGCTCGCCTCCGGCGGCGGCAACAACCTTGAGCTCGCCTTCATTTCGTCGTTGATTTTGGTAACGGGAACCCTTGTTTCTTCTCTCCGGTAACAAAACACACCACCACCAGTTTCTTCTCTGGTTTTCTTCTCCAGAAATCTCACGGTGGTGGTGGTGGTGGTGGCGGAGGTCACAGGAGAGAGAGAGAGAGAGAGAGAGAGAGAGAGAGAGAGAGAGAGAGAGAGAGAGAGCACCATCTGTGAGGAGGTCGTCAGAGTGGTGGCAACGACGGCTGATGAGACCACCGGAGTGATGGCGCCGGCTGAGGTCGCCGGAGTCATGGTGGCGCCGGCGGATAAGGACGCCAGAGTGATGGGGATATCTGATGAGGTTTCCGACTTTGTAGGTGTGTTGGTATTATTATTGGCCAATTGATTATAGTTTGGATTATGTAAATCCAAGAAACTATTATATTATTTTTTATAAGACATCCCGTGTAATACACGTGTAGGTATAACTAGTATATATATATATATATATATATATATATTATATATATTAACAACATAGTATAAAGATAAGGGGTTTTCTAATATTTGTCCTAAGGGCACACATAAGGTGTAATAAATGCACATCAAAAACTGAAAAAAATACCAAGATTCTTTTTGAAAATTAAAAAAAATACAAAGATTCATCTTGAAAAATAAGAAAGGTACGAATATTTTTATTGAAAAATGTATTTTTTAATTTTCGAGGTGCATTTATTGCACCTTATATGTGTCATTAGGACACATATTAGAAAACCCCTAAAGATAAATATACAATTATTATAGGCGTTATATCAAGAAAAAAAAAACTAGTAAAAATAACTGCGAAGAAATATATAATAACTATTAGTGATGACAATCAACTCCAACACAAAAGGTTGTTTAATGTTTTTAATTAAACTCCTTGGAGATGACTATGTATATAATTATAATGAGAATAAATTAGAATCATACCTGATGCAAGTCTGTTGTCATATGAAAGTTAAGGCCACATTCAAGATTATGTTTGCCTAAGCTTGTATGTATGTACTTGAGCTTCGGAGTTGTTGACCGACCGATTGTGAACGCCATCATTTGTGGGCATTCACTAATCCTAACCTTTTCCAATAATGGCCAATGGAATCTATTCATCCCCAAGAAGAAACCCTTTAGGTTTGGTAGATTAAATAGTTCAAGGGATTTTAGATGAGGAAACTCCACATCCTTTTGTTGCTCTTCATTTTCTATCTTCACGATTACTTCCATTGTCTTGCAGCTTTCTATCTTTAACTCTTCGAGTTGTCTTAGGCTTTCAAGTGTAGAAAAAGTGAATACGTGTTTCAAAAGTTCACAAGATGTGATTACCATTTTCTTTATGTTGAACACATTAATATTTTCTAGTCTTGGAATAGCCGATGAATCGATGCCACCACCACTATAGTTTCCGTTGTAGTTGGTCCCTTGAATTTCAAATACTTCCATCAATGAGGGACAATGATGTATAGTTATCTCTCTAGAGAATTGGCATAAAGACCAAGGGATATTCCCATCATGAGAGAACTGTAGTAAGTGAAAATCATTGTCAAACAAAATTATACACTTAACAAAGAAAATGGTTTTGTCACACACATATGGACTGCTTGCGTACATATAAGAAATTTAATTCTAAATGCGTGAAATAAAACAACTTAACGCTCGAGCAGAAAAAGATTATGCCAAAATTACAAGAAAAACTCATAATTATATTTTGATGTTTTGAAATCACAAGTTGATGAGAGGCAACACAAATGTGTATTATATATTACACATATGAAAAAGCAAGACCGAACTTACTAAACTAAAGAAAATATGGTATCTTAAAAAATGGTATCTTTATCTTTAATCTGAAATATTGTAACTGTAAAATAAAAGGCTATGTAAACAGAGAAATTTGTATTAAAAAAACACGTCAAAATCACATTATCATACCTGATCATGAAAGACACTAGTTGAAGTCGTTTTTCCACCACCAATACGCTTTAGATTTTCTAGGCCATCAAGAGAGAGAGTTTGCAAATAAGGGAAGAAAGCGGTGGTTGTATATGTAGTTATTTCTCCATCTTCATCTTTATCATCTCTATCTGAAACAACTTCTTCCATATCACCACAATCAAATATCATGATTTCCTTTAGGTTGGAAAGAAGTTTCGCCATGAGAGGTGAAAACAAGTACTTAATCCTACTACAAAACGACAATTTTATGATTGTGAGGTTGTTGAATGAGGAGTTATGGAGGATTAGGAATTTATTCCAATTGTTGCACTTCCACACATAACTCATGTTGTCCATAAATTCTAACTCTAAACTTTGAAGATTGGGTAGTAGTAGTGGTTGTTGATTATGTGTAGTTGTTACCAATTCTCTACTACTTGGACAATTATCTATCTCAAACACCACCTCCATTGCCTTGCAGCTATCTATTTTTAACTCTTCAAGTTGTCTGAGACTTTCAAGTGTAGAAAATGTGAATGCATGGTTCAAAAGGCTACAATATACGATTACCAATTTCTTTATGTTGAACACATTAATATTTTCTAGTCTTGGAATAGCCGGTGAATCGATTCCACCGCCACTGTAGTTTCCGTTGTTGTTGATCCCTTGAGTTTCAAATACCTCCATCAATGAGTCACAAGCATGTATAGTTATCTCTCTAGAGAATTGGCATAAAGACCAAAGAACATTCCCATCATGAGAGAACTGTAGTAAGTGAAAATCATTGTCAAACAAGTTAGGCATGACTCAACTTATTTAACTTGTATCGGAGGGTAATATCATTATATCACGAGCTGGTGAATTGACATGAATTAATTAAAACCAACTTTATATTAAGTTGATTACCGTTGGAAGTACAAATATACATACATATTTAACTTGTAATCCTAAAGTAGTATTAGTCGAACTCAAATAGTTATTTCATTAAGCTATATTTTTTAGTTGAACTAATGGTACAGGTTTTGTCCTCTTAATTGGAGGTTTTAGATTCAAACTCAGATATTGGTATAATTTTGTTGGAGAGTTGTTTAGAAGTATGAGTAAGATATATTTGTCGTTAAAAAAAGATATTAAATTAATTTAAACTTTCAGAAGTTCTTACATGAAAAGGCAAAATAGATCAAGTTTACTAAACTTAAAAAAATTCCCATGGTTGTGACTCCTTTTAAAAGTGGTGAAGGTTCAAATCCTTGCAAGTGCAAGTTGGTAGTATTGAAAAAAATATATATAAACTGCTTTTAGGAAAAATAAACTAAAGTAAAATATTAAAAAAAGAACACGTCAAAAATTAACACACCTGATCATGAAAGACAGTGGTCGTTTCTCCACCACCAATGCGCTTTAGATTTTTCAGCCAGCTAAAATTTAGACTTTCAAGATGAGGGAAGAAAGCAGCAATTATATCTCTAGTTATTTCTTCATCTTCATCATTATCATCTCTGTTTGAAACCACTTCTTCCATACCATCACAAGAGTGTATATCAATTTTCTTTAGGTTGGAAAGAAGTTTCGCCACGAATGGTGAAAACAAATACTTAATCCTATTGCAGTTCTCCAATATTATTGTTGTGAGGTTATTGAATGAGGATTGCTTATAAAGAATTAAGAATTTATTCCAATTGCTGCACTTCCACACATGACTCATGTTGTCCATTTTTTGTAAGTGTAAACGTTGAATATTGGGTAGCAGTGGTTGTTGATCATTACTTGAACTATTCACTATCTCAAACACCACTTCCACACCATTACAACCGTCTAAATCAAGCTCATGAAGGTAATGAAAAGAGTGCAACAGATTCGATGATGGGAATGCAACACTAGAAATATTATCATCTTTCTTCCTCCTTGATTGAGTACTCTGCATAATTAATACATGAGAGATATTTTTTAAGACCTAAAAAAATAGACAACCAGATAATTAATACAATATATGTTGATTATAATAAAAATAATTATTAATTAGTAATAAACAAGTTGGAAATAGTTGGATTTTATTGTTCTCTTTAAATAATATTTCAAAGAAGAAGAAGTTGGTAATTAAATTAGGGAAAAAGACGAAAATAGTCTCTTTAACCAAGTTTGGGACGAAAATAGCCCCATGAAATTTTTTTCCCAACTTTTAGCCCTACCTTAACGGTCGCTAACGACCTCCATTCAAACCCAAAACGACCGTTCCTGATGACCAACCACGGTGCGACATGTGTCCATCACGGTCGTTAATACGTTGGAAAGGTCGTCGACGACCGTCGTTTTCCGTCAAACGACCGCCGACTACGTGTGTGGTCGCCAACGACCACGGTCGTTTGACGGAAAACGACGGTTGTCGACGACCTTTCCAACATATTAACGACCGTGGTGGACACATGTCGCACAGTGGTTGGTAATCAGGAATGGTCGTTTTGGGTTTAAATGGAGGTCGTTAGCGACCGTTAAAGTAGGGCTAAAAATTGGGAAAAAAATATTCATGGGGCTATTTTCGTCCTAAACTTGATCAAATGGCCTATTTTCGTCTTTTTCCCATTAAATTATTATATTCAGTCAAATAGTGAATCTCATACCCCGTCACTCTCTACGCGGTCAATACTAGCGTTCCCAACTCCTCTCATATCAGATTTGGCATTGGTTGGCGTGAATACGTTTGTAAACATCGTACAGTCTCTAATATCTATGCTTTCAAATTCATGAATGAGGAGACTAGTGCTAGAGTTATTTTCACCACCATTTATCCTCCACACCTCTCTTAAATTTTCTGAATGAAAGACTTTAATGCTTCTCAACCTACTACTGCGGAGGAGGAGGAGTTGCTCATCTTTACCAACACATTCCAAGTCTATGTTAAATATCGCTTCAATGGAACCACATTTCTTAACCTTAAGCCTTTCCAAATGATTTAGTAATCGCATTGGATTGGTTGGAAACAGATTCACAAGAGAATCACATCCCTCCACCTTAATCTCCCTCAACAACGAAATGTTATTCACTTCCTCCTCATTAGTACTTTCAATTTCACACCCCCATATTTGCTTCAACTTCTTCATAGATCTTATCTCCAGTTTCTCCAACTTTGAGATTCTAACCTGTAAAAAGAGCAAAGCTAATTAATCTCCTAGACACAAATTCATTGTATGCAAGTTAAAATCAAACCTAACCTAACCTGTCTATTAAAGAACGGTTGTTGTGCAGTAGTATTGTTGTTGTCAGGATAAATGCTAGTGAAGTTGTGAAGGCCATCAAGCTCCAATTCAGTTAGTTGCGGTAGCTCAACTACATTGTCAACGAGGAACAAACTTACCAGCTTTGGCAGCCTTTTCAAACATAGAAACTTAAGCTTCTCAAACTTAACTTCTGCATTGATCTCGCTTCCACCATTATTATCTACCAGTGCTTCCAAAATAGAACATGATGAAACTTCGAGGCGCTCAAGTTTCCTTAAACCACACACCACAAAATTTGGGAAGAGGTATTTCAAGCTTCCACAATTAGAAACCTTAAGGTCTCTTAAATTGCAAAATGAATAACTATGGTTTGAAACAACATCTTCAAGACTATTCATATCCATCACTTCTAACTGAAGATTGTCAGTTTTCTCAAACAACTCACTAATTTTGCAATCCTTAAGTTCTCTACTACTGTTGGTCACAAGCTTTAGTGTATTTTGTAGTGAATATTCTTTATTGTCCAATTGACAACCAATAGATATCTGGAACTTATTAAGTTTCTTAAATGACAGATTTTTCAACTGGGTCTTCTCCTTAACAAACTCGATCTCTAATGCAGAAAGTTGGCCTAAAAGCTTCTCTAAATCCTCAATATTGGAATCTGTGAATCTAACTGGTATCCTTCCTTTCGAAACTCGCATATAAAGCTCTTCAAGGCTTTTTAAGTTATTGAACACACCATCATCAATATGAAGATTAGCACATCCCGTCAAATCAAGTAATTTTAGCTTCCTCAAATTCCCTATAGTAGACGGTAACTTATAGATGTTACAATGAGCAAAGCTAAGTACTTCCAAATTCACAAGATCCCTAGCAAAACAGTAATCAATCATCAGTCTACATTTGTCTAGAACAAGTGTGTGAAGGTTGGTAGAGCATTGAAGTGATCTTGGAAGCAATGGAAACTGCATATTAAAATATGCTATGACTTCAAGTTTTTTCATATTCTCATAAAAGTCTGTTGGAAACTTGAGGGATGGATCTCCATGTATAAGTTGTATAAAAGTGAGGTTTGGATACTTAAAGTGGTCAGGAAACTCGGACATACCCAGGCATGTTAATGAAATTCTTTTACAAGACTCGCTCGTTTCGAATCTATCCCACTTTGATGTATCGCCATGGTTAATAATCCAGGGATGATTTCCCATAGAAACTTTACTTAAGACAAAAGCCAGCACAAGATCGTGCATTTTGACACACCCACGATCATCACTATGAATCAGCAAATTTGCATTTAAGAGATTTTGCACACATGTATTCGTCATGTCTCTAGCATGTCCCAAAGTAGAAGCGTCTTTTAACAATCTTAGTCCCCATGCATATCTTGTCAAAAGCTCGATCGGTATATCTGAATCCCCTGGAAACAAGCCACAAAGTAGAAAAATTTCTTTATCCTCCTCTTTGCGTATATACTTGTAGCTTATCTTGATAATTTCTTGCACATCCTCATCAATATTATTCTTATTCAAACGTTGTAATGTACTATTCCATACAAACTTTTCTTGAGAAATAAGGGTTGTTGCAATGAGTTCGATGGCAAGTGGCAAACCACCACATCTCTTGATAACTTGGCATCCTATTTCATATTTATCACGATCAACTTGTTCTGAAACTCTTGTAATTTGAGAAAAGAAATTGTGTGCTTCCTTCTCCTTCATGACATCAACTTTAACTTCTTGAAAAATTGAACTAGCTGCAATTTCTCTGCAAATTCTAGAATTTCTTGATGTGAGCAGCAACTTAACACCTTCTGGCAAAGGACTTTCCAGTCCAATACATTTGATGTCGATCTTTTCCCACACATTATCCAATATAATTAACATCTTATTCTTTTCCACTTGTAATCTTTTTTTGAACTTTTCACAAAGACTGTCTGCCCTTGCTGATAGAGTCGTTTCACGCAGTTTTTCGCCTCCTATTCCCAATGCTATATCATCCTGGATTGCAAGCATGTTCGGTTCTCTCCCGATAACAACCTTCACAATAAAACTAAACATTTTTTTATCATTTGCAACCTGTTTGAGTTGTTTCATCATGGTGGTTTTGCCAACACCACCCATTCCACACAAAGCTATCACTTGAGTACTCTTGTAGTCCTGTTGAAGGAGCTTTAACGCATCGTTGAATGGCATCTCTCTTGACTTGAACACATCACCTAATGATGGTGTAGAAGTAGCAGATGATGTAGGTAATGACGAAAGGGAAGGTGTAGAACTAGTGGATGATATTGCGGTTTTGGGGTCGACTCTTCCTGTAGGTATTGCAGCATCTGTCCAAACGAATTCTGAGTTTCGTGTAATTAGTTTCTCGATGGTTTCAGTAGCCTTGGAAGCTTTTCTTCCGAGTCCGTACCTCATTTTCATGTTTAAACATCCAATGTCCTGATCAATTGAAATGCTTTCAACTTTCTCTCTGACTTTTTCAACATCAGTCAACCAACCCTCTACACCATCAGGTACTTCTTTTCTATTTATCACGTTTGCATTCTTGCGGGTTTCGACATCTTTGCTCTTACTCTTTAAATCATTCATTCTTTCTGTCATTTGCGTAAATTGTTTTGTGGCGCAGATGACATATCCTATGTGTCTTGTGATATGACGTGTCAATAACTTCACAACAGGATTAATAACTTGCTCAAATAGAACCTGCTCCATTTTCCTGTACAAATAAAATGATGTTTGATTTAATGACTCAAACCAATAGTGGTATTTTAACTAAAAGACTATAAACGTAATTATTAAGATAAGATAATAGTTTATGTTTCAAATGTCTAACTAATAATATTAATTATTTTATAGTATATATGTATAAATATTCAATTTGATGTACCCAAACTTTCAAGCTTAAAATAGATATCAAATATATAGAAAGTGCAGATGTAATGGTTATTCCACAAGAAAATATAAGTTTTAAAGTTCACAAATAATAAAAAATAACAATAAAGTATACACGTATAATAAAAATAATTCAAAAAAATAAAAAATAAGAAAACCGGTTGAACCGGAGCGGTTTAACCGGGAAAAACCGATCAAAACTGGCCGGTTCGGATCTCGTAAAAAATTGTGAAAAAAACGGAGACCCCCAAAAAATCCAGTCGAACCAGTTCATCCGACCGGTTCAAACCGGTTCTTAAAACACTAGCCAAAGCGACCCCTTAAGTTTCAGGGGGGGACGGGTGTGGTTTTGTAATATTAGGAAAAAAAAAAAAAACCTCAAACGACCGTTTGGGTCCAAATGACCATATTGGCCCCAAACGACCATTTGGTTCCCAACGACCGTTAAAAAGTTGCTTTTTTAATAAAAGTTTTTGTTAATATATCCAATGCCATAGTTAATAGCCATGAATTATTAGATAAATTGCAGATGATTGTTTGAAATAAATGTCTATGTAGTAAATTGTATAAATGTAAATCTGAAGTCATTTTATAAAACAAATGACTAATTTTTTTTAACGGCAAATTTATACTACCTCTAAAATACACCATAAACTATCCATCCCAAGATTTGCTGAGTTTACTTTAAAGAGACATTTACCTCTTACCAAGTGGGCTACTTCCACGTTAACTAAACAGATGATTGATTAATATAGAACGTTTGATAATGAAAGACAAAGTTGGTGAGTAGAATTAGTGATTTCTATTTGTTAGCTTGTGATATATTACTAGATTATTCAAAACCGTGCATTGCGGCAGTTACTTTTAACGGTGTATAATAGGAAAGAAATGCAAATACATATTCAATAGTTAAAGCTGTCATATAAGTAGGAAAATTATGAAAATGATAGAGTTAAACAAAAACAATGTGGAGTAGGTTTATTTATAGGCTAAACTACAAAGTTTCATAAAAGTGTTATGGACTTAAAGCTTTTGTTATTTGCTTCATCTTACAACGCCGTCATCTGTCAAATAAAAAAATTGATTTTAGTGTTAATGCTTATAAAGATAAAGGGCGGTAGATAGAATATAAAACCTAAGAAAATAATAAAAATGTAGATTTCTAAAAAAACTCATAAATAATTGGTGAGGTATAGAAAACAATATAAAAATTAAAAATTAGATTTTTTCTCACAAAATGATTCCAACAAAACATTAATTTATGATAAAGGTTAAAATTATATGTTTAGAGTTAAAAAGTTGGAATTGAAAAAAAAAACACTATTAAAACTTGAACTTACAACTTATATAGTGTAAAAATGAATTTCTAGACACTGCATTGAGATCCAATTTCATTTAGTCTTGTGTTATATTTTATTATTTAACATAAAAGTTATACGGAAAAAATTAATAAATGACAACATTATTTTATAGATTGAGGAGATGATTTAAAAATGTGACCTAAAAGAGGAAGTCACAACATCTTAACCATTCAACGGTAATTATTTTTTATTTGTTATTAAAGTACAAATGGATTTGGAAAAATAAGGGAGATTATATTCACACAGCAAGTTTTGATATTGACACACATTTTCCACGATCGTGAGTCTCTACACGGCCCAAATGCATTTTCAAATTTTTTTTTTTTTGAATTTTATAAATGTTTTTAATTATTTAATTTTATAAACATTAAAAAGACTTATTCATCATAGCAGATACTAAAGTATTTAAACGAACACAGTAGTGACGTAAAATAATAAATTTTGAGACTCAGAGTCTTTACGGGGACGGTACCGATGACTTCTCGGCAAATCCTTGTCGGTGTTGGGCCCCATTACCCATGGGTTTTTTTTTTCAAAAGTTTTAAAACGATTTTCATAAAAACGTTAGGAGATCGTTTAAAAAAAAACTGAAATAAAAAAAACCATAGACTGTGGGGACCCAACACCGACAAAGACTTGCCGAGAAGCAATCGAGACCGTCCCGGCAAAGAATCCGGGTCTCAAAATTTATTATTTTACGTCATCACTGTATTCGTTTAATTACTTTATTATCAGCTACGATGAATAATTTTTTTAATGTTTATAAAATTAAATATTTATAAAACTAAAAAAAATGAAAAAAAAATAAAAATGCATTTGGTCCGTGTATAGACCCACGATCGTGGGAAATGTGTGTCAATATTAAAACTTGCTGTGTCAATATCCCATGCCAAAAATAAATACACAATCAAAAAAAAAAAAAAAGAAAAAAAAAAGAAAAAATGCGCAACTCCTTTACAACTCGGCTGCTGGTTTTTTTTTCATTTCCCAAAACAAAAAGACTTATCATAAAACTCAGTTTAACAAAATGATATAATGAAAAAACAACAAAAGACTACGAGTTTTTTACCAAACTAGTGTAATCTTAAAACTTATTTACCAAATTAGTGTAGTTCAAAAAATATTTACTAAAATGGGTGTTTTTTAGAACTTTACTTTCTCACTCTTATTTAATTGGATATTAATTTCCCCAATTTTGTTCTTACTAGATAAAATGAATTATGTAAAAAGTATTCTAATAAAATTTAAAAGAGTTGCTGGGATCGTGATGTTTATAAAATACATTTTTAAATGTTCTGTAATTTCTGAATATTAGTTTTACGTAGTTCCAGTTTTTAAAAAAAAAATTGTTTTGTTCTTCTATATGTGTTTTTTTTAGATTTTTGAAATATAAAGAAAAATAAACATCACGATTTATAAAAAACTAATTTTATTAGAAACTCTTAAAAGATATCTTTAAACTAACTATTTTTATCGATTAGACTTGCTATTTAATTTAAAGTTTTTTCTTTAATTTTCTTAAATACTGTTTTTTAGCTATTTAGAAAAAATAATATTTATAAATTATACAAGTCATATACACCTAGAGTTGAGAGTTTGAAACCCATTTAAGAAAAACTAATCACAAGCCGAGCTTGAGCTTCATGTTCGTGAGTCTACATGAAATAGATAAGTGAAGTTTGATTTTGTAAGTTAGGGTTTGTTTTAGCTCGACTCGACTCGACTCAAGATTTTAACTAGTCGATCTTGAATAGCTCACGAGTGGTTTGGTGGGTTCTTTCTGCTCGACTTGACTGAAGAATTTATAATATGTATTGTCGTCGGTTACGCAGTTATTTAAAGTGAAATTGTTTTGTTTACCTATTTAAAAAACTAAATACAAAAATATTATGCATTCTTAAAAAATAAAAATATAAATGAAAAAGATTCAATTACGGAGCACCTATCTTTAGAGAACATTCAATTATTTTTATAAAATATCAATTCTAACAAAGTATTTTTTTTAATTTTATTAGAAACTATTTTTAAAAACAATTTAGTAAAGGACTTTTTAGTGTTATTCAAACCTTTTTACTTAAGTTGTTTGAAAAAAAAACATTTTTTAAATAGGAATTAGTAAATGACGTTTTAATTTTATTCAAACCTTTTTTTCTTAAGTTGTTTTAAAAAATATTTTTTAAATAGGAATTATTGTATCTGACAAAAATATGGGTGATAATATAAATTTTTTAAAGGTTATCCGAAAAAAGGATTAATGAAACGTTATCTAAAAAAATGAATTTTGAAAGTTTGGAAGGATAATGATTGACTAAAATGAAAAAATATAAAAAAAAGGTAAGAAAGAGAAGGTAGTAAAGTAACTAAAAATAAAGATATATACAAAAATACCTATTTTGGTAAATAAATTTTCAACTACGTCAAAATGGTAAATAAATTTTAAAAGTACACTCTTTTAGAAATAAACTCAAAGACTACTGTACTGCTGTTCCTAAGATTTCTTTTGGTATATATATACAATAAACTCAAATATCTTTGTTTTAAATTTACGCTTCCCATAATATTCTAAGCAAATTTACAATAGCGAAAAATATAAAATTTGACAGCTCAGAGAAAAAGGCACAATAATAAAAGATTTCGTCAGTGGGGTGTTTGTAGTGACGGATGTTTGGAGGAATATCAATGAAACGGTGGTGATCAAATGGAAGGATACCAACTTCACGTTGAGGGTGAAGGAGGATTCTGTGGGGTGGACGCCGAATTTCGTGTAGGAAGAAGGGGTATCAGATACATCGGAGGGAGTTAGGTGTAGGAAACGAAAATAATCATGCCTGCATGGGTTTCGAGGGAGGCGGCTCCTTTTCCCAGGTTGAGAAAACTCCTCAGGTGGGTCACGAGTCCGAAGCTGGTGTGTTGGGCCAAGGGACCCATTTTGGGGAGTTTAATGGGGCTAATATTAGGCTGAGCAATAATGATAATATGGACCAGTTATGCAACCACGGGATTATAAAAGTTGTTAAGTAAAGCAATAGGAGAGAGGGTAGTTGAAGAGTCAAGGGGCAATTGGAAGACCGTTCTCCGGCGAGGGAAACAGATCAAGAGTAAGGGTGGTGTAAGTAATCAGGGAGTGGATTGGGTGTCGTATTATGTGACCAAGCTGCCCGATGGGTGCTCGAGGGCTGATTTAGAGAAGGAGTGCAAGAACTTTGGAGTGGTGGAGGACGTCTTTATCTCGAGAAGAAGGAACAAGGCTGGAGAGTTGTTTGGATTCTTAAAATTCTCCGACGTGAAGGATCGTTGGGATCTTGAGCGTGTTCTTAACAGTGTTCGAATTGGCAAATCTAAGATTGCGGTTAACTTGGAAAGGTTTGGCGGGGATGGCGCACCCGTTGTGGTGGGTGATCGGCTTTCGACATCGACCAAGACTGGTCTGCCTCATCGATGGACAGGCTGGGGTGGTGTTGGCCCTTGCTTGGTCAATGGGAAGTCTTCTACTACTGCGGTGACCAATCCCTCGGATCTGGGCGGTAACAATGGCAAGTGTATTGACCTTGGAAATATGGTGACGGAAGGTTATTGAGCCTGGATGGGTTGTGCTCTCCTGGGAAGGGCCTCTGATCTGACCCACTTGTGTAGCCTTGACAAAATTCCGGGAAACGAAGGTTTTCGGTGGTTCCGTATCAGATATCTTGGAGGGTTTAATGTTCTGCTGACATTCCATAACCAGGGTTCTGCTGCTGAGTTTCTTGAAGATAGAGTCGGATGGAAGTCTTGGTTTATGCGATTGTCAATGTGGATGGGGCAATCGTATGCGGCGGAAAGAATTGCTTGGATCAGGGTGTCGGGTATTCCTCCTCAGTTATGGGATGGGAAGGTGATCGACATGATAGGTGGTCTCTTCGGGCCGGTTGTTAGTCAGTCCGATGCGGACATTAATGACGGTATCTTGAATCGGAGCAGTCTGGGTGTTTTGGTTAATGGCTTCGAGAAGATTAAGTGTTCTGTTACAGTGGCATGGCAAGGACGTAAATTCGTATGTGGGTGTCTGAATACCAACAAGAGTGGGTTCCTGATTTTGTGGATGTCATAAACGTTGGGTTGTATGGCGAGGTTGGCCCCCTGGTTCGACCGGAGGTGGAGAAGGGGTCGCCGGCGGAGGAGCAGATGCCGAAAGAAAATGAACGGTCGTGCATGAGGAACAGTGGTAGGTCGGCACGCGTGGGGGTGGTAGATGTGTGCTCACGCGGTTCTAAGGGTGGGCTTGGGTTGGATCCTAATTGTGCTTCAACTAATGGGCCTGCCTTTAATGATTGTGATGGGCCTTGTGGGTCTGTGGGCTCTTTGGTCTCGGATGGATCCATTTCGGCTTCCATTGACTTAAATAGCCATCCGAGAAGAAATCTTAAACTAAAAAACAAGATTGGGGATCTCGATGGTACTGGGGATGTGGAGACCGGGGACGCTCGTTGTGGTGGGAGGGTTTCGACGACGACCTCGATGTCGTCTGAGGAGGCAAGAGACATCAGACTGGTGGATGAGGTGCTTGCGGACCTGGGGCTGAGGGCTCAACGTGAATTGGAGGAAATCGAAGTTAAGCAGAGAGATGGGGGAAGAAATTGACGCGACTGTAGAGGTGGCCAGTTGTGTGAATATTGGTCTGAACGAGTTCAGGATTTAGTCCGTGATCAGATTGCTGGAGAGGAGTCTGGTCGGGTGATTTGATGGATTTGCTTTCGATTAATATCAGGGGGATTGGGTGCTCGACTAAGAGGTCTTAGATTTCTAAGTTGAGGGCCAGAAATCGGGTGAATTTTATTTGTGTTCAAGAGACTCAGCTCCTGGACGGCTGCCGCATCCCGTTCGATCGGCTATGGGGAAGGGGTGGATTAGTCAGTGCCTGGGTTAATGCCAGTGGGAGGTCTGGAGGGTTAGCTTGCTCTTGGAATCCTTCTTACTTTGTGATGTCCAATGTGATCAAAGATGATAACTTCCTGCTCGTCTCTGGGGTTTGCTTGGGTATGTCTATTTCCATTAATATTGTAAACATATATTCGCCTCATGAGCTAAGGGAGAAAAGGAGGTTGTGGGAGAAGCTTTTGCAGCTCAGATGGTCGATGGAGGGTTTTTGGAATTTAGCAGGGGACTTCAACGAAGTAAGGGAAGGGGAGGACATATTATTTTCGACTTTTCACCCCGGCGGGGGGGGGGGGGGGAGACTGCTTTTAACGACTTCATTGAAGGAGCGGGTTTGTCTGAATATCACATGGGAGGGCTCCGGTACACTTACTCCCATGGGAATGGGAAGTCGTTCAGCAAAATTAATAGGATCCTCGTTTGCGGGGGCTTTAAAGAGAAGTGGCCGTTTGCGTCGGTTACTGCTCTTCCCCGGTTGCATTCCGATCATGCCCCGCTGGTGTTAAAGAGGTCTTCTGCGGATTTCGGGCCGTGCCCATTTTGTTTTTTTTTGGTTCCTGGTTAAAGATTGACGGCCTAAACGATGTGGTTATGCAAGCTGGAAATGGGTTGGTTAGATGTGGTGATCTGGATGTGTTTCTCATGAAGAAGCTAAGAGCCATCAAGGAGGGGATTAAGGGGTGGCAGAAGAAGTACAAAGAAGTCAATTTTGGGAAAAAATACAGGCTTGAACTCGACGTCAACTGGTATGATTCTGTTGGTGAAGTTCGTCCCTTGTCCGATGCTGAGAGAGATGAATGGGCTGGGAAAAAATCGGAGCTGTTGGCTCTTGAGAAGACCTTTCTGGAGGATATCCAGGTTAAAGCCAGAGCGAAGTGGTGCAAAGATGAGGACGAGAATTCTCGGTTTTTTCATGGTCTGATCAACCAGAATCTGGCTTCTAATCGAATTAATGGGATATATATCAATGGTCGATGGGAAGTGGACCCTTGCAAAATTAAAAAGGCGACCTTTGATTTTTTTAAATTCAGATTCAAGAAACCAGCGGGGGCGAGGCCATCGATGTTTTGTGACGGGATTAAGACTATCTCGGAGGAGGATGGGAGAAGTTTGGTGGCCCCCTTCTCTAAGCAGGAGATAAAGGACGCCGTGTGGCTCTGTGGGAACGATAAATGCCCAGGCCCGGACGGGTTCAGTTTTGGCTTCCTTAAGCGTTTCTGGGACGTGTTTGAAGATGATTTTTGTGATATCCTCTCAACGTTCCATCGTACTGGGAGAATTAATCGTGGTTGCGGGTCATCTTTCATCCACCTCATCCCTAAGTGCAGGGATCCTCAAACCCTCAACGACTTCCGTCCGATTAGTTTGGTTGGTGTGGTGACCAGGGTGATATCAAAAGTCTTAGCGGGTAGATTGAAATTGGTTTTGGGTAAGGTTATTTCAGAGAACCAAATGGCTTTCGTTGCCAAGCGGAATATTCTTGATGGGCCTTTAATTGTGAATGAGATTGTGTCTTGGTGCAAAAGGTCGAAGTGTAAGGTGATGATCTTTAAGATCGATTTTGAGAATGCCTATGATTGTGTGGATTGGGAGTTTTTGATCTCCATCATGGGTCAAATGGGGTTCCCGTCCCTTTAGTGTGACTGGATACGGGGTTGTCTCACGTCGTCGAGGGCTTCAGTTCTTGTTAATGGATCGCCTACGTGGGAGTTCCAATGCTCGAGAGGGTTGAGACGAGAGGATCCTCTCTTCCCCTTTCTGTTCTTGTTTGTTATGGAAGCGTTTTCGTGGATGGTTGAGAGAGCGGGACGATTAGGGATTCCACATGGTGTACCGATCCCTAATGTGGCCCTGTGATCTCTAATTTGCTGTTTGCTGATAATGCTTTAACGGTGGGGATGTGTTCTCGTCTGAATGTCACGAATCTGAGCAGATTGCTGAGAGCTTTCTTCCTGGTTTCCGGGCTAAAAGTAAATCTGCAAAAATATTCTTTGTATGGCCTTAATGTGGAACAAGGTGAAGTGGACGGGATGACGGGTATCCTCCGTTGTAAAGCCGCTGTTCTGCCCTTTATTCACTTGGGTATTCCGGTTGGGAGGAGAATGAATGTAATGGCCCGTTGACAGCCGGTTATTGATGCGTTTCAATCTAAACTTTCAGAGTGGAAGGCCAGAGTGTTATCTTTTGGAGGCAGATTAGTTCTCGTCAAAGCCGTTCTTGACAGTCTCCCCCTTTATTATTTCTCATTATTCAACGCCCTCGGTAAGGTGCTTAAGAAACTTGATAGTATCCGGTTAAATTTCTTGTAGGGTGGTGAATCGGGGAAGAGGAAAATTCACTGGGTGAACAAAGAAACCATTATGCTTCCGGTTGAGGAGAGGGGATTGGGGCTATTATCGATGGAAGCTAAAAACATAGCTTTACTGGGCAAGTGGGTCTGGAGGTTTATTTCGGAGAATGAAGGGTTGTGGAGAAAAGTTATTGAAAGGTTTCACGGGAGTGACGGTGGTCGGGCCCTTGTTCCTTCGAAAAAAGGTGTTGGTGGCGTGTGGAGTAACATTGCTAAAGTCGAAAAAAGGGCATTGAGGAACAAAGTTTGCCTTAGGTCTTTGATGATGGGGGAGAACTCGGGTTCGTTCGCAGCTAATAGTCTTTGTAAGATGATTATGAAGGGCTGTGAAAGTGGTCTTAAACAACCGATTAGATGGAGTAAGATCGTGTCGTTGAAGACAAACGTGCTATTTTGGAGGATGCTTAGGAAAAGGCTGCCCACGACTATAGGGCTGGCTAAGAGGGGGGTGCCAATCCAGTCTATGGTTTGCTCTGTTTGCGAGGTTGCGGAGGAAAACGAGCAGCACCTTTTTACCGGCTGCCCCCAAGCTGCGATGGTGTTGACTATTCTCTACCAGTGGTGTAAGATGCCTCCTCATGTGTTCTTTGATGTTCAGGATCTGGTGGTGGACGGGCTCGACGGAGCTGCGGAGAAGTCTAAACAAGTTCTTTTGGATGTGGTGCATAGGGCGGCGATTTGGGTTTTATGGAGATGCAGAAACGACTTCATTTTCAACAATAAGAGGGCCAACTTGGATCGTATCGTGGCGGATATAAAGTCTTTGAGTTTCTTTTGGGTTTGTAATAGGGCCAAAGGGTGGGGCGTTGATTGGGCGGATTGGTGTAAGTTTTCCTTTTGATGTCGTTGTATTGTGTTTTGGGGCCGCCTTAGGGCCTTGCTAGGCGGGGCTCCTGGTTCTAATGAAATCATCGTTCAAAAAAAAAAAGTTGTGCAACCAGGGGGTACTGAATTAATTAAGGGGGGTGAGGATCTCTGTTCTCAACGGTGAGGCCTCTTCGGAGGGTTCTAAAGAATTGGGGAGGCCGTTTTCCTTTCCGTTGGCCGATAAAAACAAGAAATTGGCCGAATGCCTCCTTAACGGCGCTCCCACGATTATGGTCAGACCATAATCCGTTGGTTTTTAAAACTTCTTTTGTGGATTTTGGGCCACTTCCTTTCCGTTTTTTGCCTCTTGGTTGTCTACACCAGGTTTCAAGGAGTTGGTTGAAGGGGCGTTGGTTGGTAAGTGCTTTTGGGGTAAACCTGATTCTAGGTTGCTTGCCAAGTTGAATGCGCCCGAGCCGCCGGACGATTTTAGTTTTAACTTTATTAAGATGTTTTGGGATATGTTTGAGCCTGATTTAGTGCAGATTTTTAAAAAGTCAAAAAAAATGACTACTACTAAAAGCCGCTCGATCAATTTAATCTTAGCCACTGATTACATATTAATAACAAATATAATAACTTCAAATCTTTCTCGGATTAACATATTTTTTTTTTTGTGATAACATGACTCTTGACATACAATCTTTTTAGAGATCTTATTTTTTCCCAAATAAATATATACTAAATTGAAGTACGTAGTAAATAATTACATTTAGCCTTAAGGCCCTTAATTTAAGTTTAAGAATACTTTTTAATTATTAGGTCAAAGACATATTACCCAGTCTAATAAATTATAGTATAATAGTATAATATTTTTAACGGTAAACACCCGGTTACTCGGTGATCTCTTTATGGCAAAAGATGCTAGTAACCAGAACCCTTTATATTGCACATCCATCCTAGAGGAAACCCATGCTATAATTGTTGTATTAAAATTGTTTTTTTTTAAATATAATAAATAAGTATATTTGTCAGAAAGCATGTCTCTTATTTTCCTTGTGTCTTTCTAACAAGTTTTTTAATGCTTACGATAATAAATAATTTTTCAGGTTCTCTCTCTTTCTTAGATTTTCACTTATGATTCATGTTTAAATTTTTTTTCAATCAACTTGGAAGTAGTAGTAATAAAACAAAAATACTAGGAGAATAAGTATTGAGGGTTAGGTTCCACACAAAACCAAACATTATGTAAAAACTAAAAAACTTAAGGCTAAGGGACTGAAATTGAAAATATATCTAATATTCATTAAAAACACAGAGGGGCATAAATGGAAAATTGAAAAAAAATCACAAATCAAGCAAACAACTCTACACACCCCCCGTCAGCCTTGGTCAGCAGCATTCTCTAGCTCGCCGGTGAAGAACACAAGCTTAAGTTCAGTCAGGTATTATTACGACAATGTTGCATGATGCAACATTACGACATTGTTGCATGATGCAACATTACCACAATGTTGCAATTACCACAATGTTGCTTAAATGTCAGTTAATTTTTTCTCACATTGTTGCGCAACATTACGATAAATGTTGCATGTTGCAACATTACGACATTGTTGCATGATGCAACATTACGACAATGTTGCTTAAATGTCAGAGCATGATCTGAAACAGATTTGGGGAACCATCAGAGCTTTTGGCTGTGATTCCGCACCATTTTTGATCGAAATCAATGGCTTAATCGAGCTAATTCACGTCGTTTGACTTTTACGGGTCAAAGTTCATACGTTTTGACCAGAAAAAATTAGAGATTTGTGTTGATATTTGGAGGTTCTCACTGGTCTGGTTAGTTTCAGCATCCAAATACGCATCCAACGAGCAAAAAATCATCGAGTTTTGTTCAGTTTGTGAATTTCCGATCATCTTCTTCGTTAAGCTAGTCGCCGGAATTTTTTTTAACCTCAACGAAACGTTACAACAATGGTGCTAGTTTGATAGAGGTCGTTGAGACGAATCCAACGCAAGTTTCAGATTCCATTTTTGTTGGGTATATCTCGAGATATGGTGTTTTGAAGTTCGTTCAAGGCCACCGGAAAAATTTGTTGAGTCGCCGGAATCTGAATCGGAAATACGGGGGCTGGGCATCCCTGAAATATTTCATTGAGTTTTGTTGCGCAAAATGTCTAAAATACCTCCACTTAATTAGGTTTTTTGGTTTTTTCACTTTTATTAAGTTTTCCCCTGATTCTAACCCAATTAAGTATTGAAATAAGAGTCGGTACCAGATTTATTTGAATTTAGAATGGCAAAAATACCTAATTTAGGTACTTGAAGATGATATATATAGCAGCAAAGCAAAGCAAAGCAAAGCAAAGCAAAGCAAGAAAGGCTTAGTCATAAATTTAACATACAATAAATTTGAAATTTTATTATAAGGCAGGTCAGCTCAAATGGGTGAGATTATTTGTCTAAAAAATAATTTTGGATAAATTATACAGTATAAAATAATTAAATAATTTTGGATAATTTAATAAACCAGAAAAATGACATTATACAGTATACCACAAGGCCTCTTAATTAAACACTTAATAGCACAAGCTTACCAATTAGGATTTGTCGTAGTGGTATGAGTGATTATGGGATGACTCGTAACCTTAAGGTCATGAGTTTTAGTCTTTGAGCTAACAGGTTTTCCACCCGTCCATTTACTGAACTAGGTTTTTCCTGAAACTGATTGACAGATAGGCTTTGACGCAAAAAACGTCAGGTCTCGTTTAGTTGGCCGTAAAAAAAAGAATAGCCAGTGGCGGATCCAGACATTTTTATCAGTGGGTGCCAATAATTGGTCACGTTAGAAAATGTGAGATCGTAACATGTCATATCAGAATACAAGATTAGAACAAGTCTAGTAATTTTATATACTATATATTTGCATAATACGAATTATATCTTTCTTGACTACTTATTATTACACAAGTATTTAAAGAATTGAATACGGTTTTAATGTTTAATAGGTGGCGTTTGGTTCACGGAATGTAATGTAATTGGAATTGTAAAGTTTTCCTTTTAAAGTTGTGTTTAAGTTGGGTAAGGAGGGGGTTTGAAATACAATGAATTCCTTTAATCAACGGAATTTGAGGTCATGTAACTTTCCTTCGTTAAAGTGAAGGATTTCTAAATTCCATTGATTAAAGGAATTCATTGTATTTCAAACCCCTTTCTTACCCAACTTAAGCACACTTTTAAAAGGAAAACTTTACAATTCCAATTACATTACATTCCATGAACCAAACGCCACCTTAAAGTTTTATGCCAATTTTCATTTTTTAAAGATAGATTTTAAAATGATAAATTTAATAAAATTTTAATGTTTATATATAGATTTAAAAAAAAAACTATACTAAATACTAAGTGAAAATCCTACGATAATCATACCTAATTTATAAATATTAAAATACATTAAAGAAGCACATTAATTTTTTAAAAAAAAGCCTAAAATAATTGTATTTTTGCTTTTTAGAGAACCGCATATCTTATGGTTAATAAAATAAATATAAATATTAGAAAATAAGAAAAATTAAATAGCCGTATATATATTAAAAAAAAGAGAAGAGCTGTCACTATCACATTGGAAGGTTAGAAAAGTCTGACATCTTCCTACTCTAATAAACAATTACAATTGTTGACACTTGTCAACACTAGAATCATTCTCACACAATTTTTCCCTCCCAAATCTAATCCCTAATGAATTCTTTTTTAGGAAATTATATCCCTTATAATCATGATATATTTTTATTTAATTATATTTATGGAATTATGACAATCATATATCAATTTACATCTAATTTTTATTTAAAATTCTTTTTTAAACTATTATTATTTTCATTTAATAAATATTTAAAAAACTTATAAAATACCAATAGACATTTATTTACCGTGTTTTTCAAATATAATTGAGCAAATCATATTTAATATTATAACTAATGAATAACTAATATTGTTTTACAAATCTAATAAACATTATGGATGATACTATTTATAGAGAAATCCGTAAACAATAAAATTTATGTTCATAATATCCAATATTAAATAGTTTTTCTATCATATCAAATGATCCATGTTCATTAAAATTGGAAATTTTAAACATCATGACTAATACAATTGTACGTTATCTAATATATACCAAGATAATTTTTTTTATTGATTTAACATTATAATATTCTAATTATACTTTAGACTTTATACTCAACAATTAAAAAATGTTCATTATAATTTTGATGAAATTTTATACTCACCTAACTTTCTATCGAGACTTAAATTCTCAAGTTTGTCAAATCATAAGTTAGTGTTAGTCGCTATTCAAGGTTGGATTGTTTTTCTAACAACCATTTTTAAAGATGATCATGTTTATGTTGTATTTTTTCCAAATATACAAGTAGAGACATGCTCTAAATATTTTTTTATGAAGAAGATAAAGTCACCAATACCATATTATGAATTATAACTTTATTAAATGTAATGTAATACGTTATTCGGGTAATAAAATGAGTATGCATGAATTATCATTTATATATATTTTCTAATGATTTAACCCGTATAACCCTTTACCAAAAAAAAATTGATTTAACCCGTATAACATACGGGTTCTATCCTAGTATGTTAATAAAATATTAGTAAAACTCTATACTAGTCTATACTAGCAATTATAAGAAAATCCATCATCTTCCTCCCTCCTCCATTTTTACAGAGCTCGTCGACCTGGAAAAAAAACTTTAAACATGTTATTTCTTTATTTCTTTCTTCACCATTCTGTTTTTTGCTCTTCTTGGGTGCCTTTAAGAAAAAAGCATGGGTGCCTAAATAAAAATTACACTTAAATAACACTTAAATAGCAATACAAATTCATGGTTTGGTGCCTTGGACCCCACTCACCATGCTATAGATCCGCCCCTGAGAATAGCACAAGCTTAAAAGAAAAATGAATTGTTTGTTTTGAAAGAGTGAACATGTAAATTGATGCTTTTTACGGAGAGAGCAACATGGAGTAAATCAATCAGTTTTATTTAGAGTTATACCTGATCCGTCGAGATCTGGAAGTGAGTCGCCGGAGGCAGAATTTGAAACGGTGGTGATTCTGGTATTATTTAGCGAGAAAGATAGTTTCTAAGTATAGGGTTGTATTTGGAACTCATGTCTAATGGAGAAGAAATGGAAAGATGATTCACTCTTGATTGATAGAGAAGACAAAGGTGTTAAAGTGGGAAATTATTAAAGAGCGATGGGTCCCTTGCCCAATCAATAATTGAAAAACTCGACTCCAATCATGTATATCTTCCACAAATTGGTGTGCTGATCCAACTTGTAACCTTGGACTTGAATCTAATACATCTTGATAAAAAGTCATACACTTTTCACACTAGGCTAAGCTAGTGGGTGTGGGTGAATATCTGTTTATCTTTCAAATATAAGGAAAATTGCATATATTCCCCTACTTTGGAAAAAAATTGCATATTTCCCCAAAATACAAGCTTTCAATGCATAATGTACAATGGTCTTTAAGCATGATTTGGAGATATATGCAATTTCTCAAGTTTAGAGGGGGATATATGCAAATGACACTTCAATATAAAGGTTAAGGGTTCTCATTTTACACAAAATATATAGAATATTATATTGACACAAAAGTATGTGATATATTGTTGAGGTGAGTCAGGGGTTTTACGATAGTGGGTATTTGGACGATGGGTCTCCTCTGGGAGGGATGTGCAACATTGTGGGTCCTGGTTACTCGCACAAACTGTAATCGCAGCGTGTCGTGGGTAACATCGTTTATCATGATAAGACCCCCGGGTAACCGTGCCGTTCAAAATAAATAAATAAATAAATTTGTTTGTGAATACAAATTCATGGTTTGGTGCCTTGGACCCCACTCACCATGCTATAGATCCGCCCCTGAGAATAGCACAAGCTTAAAAGAAAAATGAATTGTTTGTTTTGAAAGAGTGAACATGTAAATTGATGCTTTTTACGGAGAGAGCAACATGGAGTAAATCAATCAGTTTTATTTAGAGTTATACCTGATCCGTCGAGATCTGGAAGTGAGTCGCCGGAGGCAGAATTTGAAACGGTGGTGATTCTGGTATTATTTAGCGAGAAAGATAGTTTCTAAGTATAGGGTTGTATTTGGAACTCATGTCTAATGGAGAAGAAATGGAAAGATGATTCACTCTTGATTGATAGAGAAGACAAAGGTGTTAAAGTGGGAAATTATTAAAGAGCGATGGGTCCCTTGCCCAATCAATAATTGAAAAACTCGACTCCAATCATGTATATCTTCCACAAATTGGTGTGCTGATCCAACTTGTAACCTTGGACTTGAATCTAATACATCTTGATAAAAAGTCATACACTTTTCACACTAGGCTAAGCTAGTGGGTGTGGGTGAATATCTGTTTATCTTTCAAATATAAGGAAAATTGCATATATTCCCCTACTTTGGAAAAAAATTGCATATTTCCCCAAAATACAAGCTTTCAATGCATAATGTACAATGGTCTTTAAGCATGATTTGGAGATATATGCAATTTCTCAAGTTTAGAGGGGGATATATGCAAATGACACTTCAATATAAAGGTTAAGGGTTCTCATTTTACACAAAATATATAGAATATTATATTGACACAAAAGTATGTGATATATTGTTGAGGTGAGTCAGGGGTTTTACGATAGTGGGTATTTGGACGATGGGTCTCCTCTGGGAGGGATGTGCAACATTGTGGGTCCTGGTTACTCGCACAAACTGTAATCGCAGCGTGTCGTGGGTAACATCGTTTATCATGATAAGACCCCCGGGTAACCGTGCCGTTCAAAATAAATAAATAAATAAATTTGTTTGTGAGCTTGCGGCACATGCGTTGATGCACATGCTTGTTTTATATATATAACACATGATATTTCATTATATTTGTGTATATATTAAAAGGACTTAACTATGTGACGTTAAAACTAAAATCAGAGAAGTACTTTAATTTTTTTTAATGATCATATTTATCAAGTCATAAACCCTAAACGAAACATGTAAATCATAACTTACCACATAGCAAGCTATTACTCAAACATATTAAGAAAAACAATTAAAAACAATTTTAAAATATTAATAATGACCACACAGCAAATAATAATTAAAAAGCAAATTACTATTCATAATTCTTAATTAAATCAACTTTCGTAGTTGTAATCCTCACGTACAACTTTTTATGAAACCATCAACACAATAAGAGCTTCAACGTTGTCGTGAGTGCGAGTAGCAATCTCCCTCAGCTTATAGATCTCATTGCATGTATCAACTCGGAGGGATTCCATCATCTCCGCAAGCTCCGAAAGTGGAACGCCTTTTGAAAGGGCTTCTGGAGTCGAAATCGGACTCCACGACGGGGTTGAATGGGGTACTTTCTCGGTCTACCTTGAGGTCGTTCGGATGGTCCTGCATTTGATTTCTTCGGTGGCATCTGAATCGACAATAAAACAGAATGAAAAACAAAATAAAATGATTTTGGTCACAACATGTAACAAGTCGTTACGAGGTAGTGAGCCGTTACGTCAATCTAAGCCGACTTCTACCCTCATTATGCCTCAAGTATAGTTTTGCCTCAAGTACACAAAAAAAATGTAACTAAAAGTACTTCAAACGGTTGACCCAAGTGAAAATCCATTTCGTATTTTTTTTGAACGGTTAATTTTATTCTTACAACAACTTTTATTATATCAAGGTTTGAACCTTGATCTCTTCACCAAAAGGCTTTATTTATGTGAATTTATGAACAAGAAAATACGAAGAATCATAATCAAAAGAACGATTCAAAGAAATGAAAGTAAAATTGTCAAATCTTATCGTAATCGCTTATTCAATCGGATGATTACAAAGAAGAAAACTGGAATTGAAAACAAAATAGATTAACTAGCTAATATCGATTAACCAACATTTAAAGGAGCTGTTTCCTTCTTAACGAAACTATTTTCTGATTTGAAAAAATACACCCCTGTACCTTTAACTTTCTGCAACTTGTCACAATCTACCCAAAGCTTATTAAACAGAAAGTCAACCAATAATTGACAAACCAACTTATTACTATTATTAATTAATATAATAGTTTTCAAAATACACGTGTACACTTAAAATACACTATTCAGGCCACATGAATTTTTACTATTGGTGCTTCTGGCGCCACCACAATTCGCGGCGACCTGGAGCTGCTTTTTCCGTTCTCCGTTTGATTCCAAAGAAGATTTTAATGGTGGCCCGCGCAGGTTGTCGTTTGCCATAAACAAGTTCGGTGGGAATTATGAGAATGTTGATGGAATTTCTCCCTGAAGGTGATTGTTTGAGAGGTTAAGCGCGTGAAGAGTGGTTAATCTTCCCAGTGATTCCGGAACTCTTCCATAGAGTCCGTTGGATGAAAGATTCAGTCTTTCTAATTTCACAAGATTCGATAACGAAACTGGGATCTCACCGGTAAAATTATTCTTGCTTATATAATTACTTATAGTTCAGTTAGAGTGCCTAATTCCGGTGGTAACTCGAATAGCTTCTTACACCCACCAAGTGTTCGAGGAATTGCCCCAGAGAGATTATATCTTTGATGCTTCAACACATTTAGACATAGATTAACCGAATATAAAATAGGGCAAAATCAAAGCTCGAGAAGAGGAGTTCCAACGGTTTGGTACCACACTTTCATGGTGATTGAATTATGCTCCTCTTGGTCTTTTAGAGATTCTGTTATAAATTTCTAGGGCACTGATTGAACTTTTAATGTGCTCAATATGGAAAAATTGAATTTCTAATGTGCTCCTCTTACACCCACCAACTGTTCAAGCATAATGTGCTCAATATGAAAAAATTGAGAATTTGCAACTGTGGCATTTCTAAATCTTGGTTTTTTAGAGGTTCTTTGTTCTTTAGAGTAAAATTTAAATATCTAGGACAATATAGTGATCATAAACATCATCTCATAGTTGTGTTCTCTTAAGCTTTTAAGGATTTTTGAGATATTGAGTAATCCTACTCCATTAAGAAGTGTTGGTATTCTTCATGGTTGAGGCAATGATGATATTTTTCTAAGCACTTTCTTGCTTTTCAATCTTATCTTGGTTAAAGTTGCCTGATAATTTATTGGATGAAATTTGAATGCATTACTTTTTACTTGATAGTCGGTTGGTGTTCTTAAAAGTTAATGCGAGGCAATGATGAAAATTTTCTGAGTCCATTGTTGCTTTTGAATCTTATCATGGTTAAAGTTGACTGATATTCTTTTTAGTTGATAGTCGGTTGCTATTCTTGAGGGTTAATGTGAGGCAATGATGAAATTTTTCTAAGCCCTTTGTTGTTGATGAAGAATAAATTATTGCTATGATGAAATCTTTCTGAGTTGTTAGCAAATCATTTGATGCTTTATGGCTATTGGTTGGTGCCTATTTCTGCTTTGGTGGTTTAGTTGCTTTAGAAGTGTGATTTGAAGGAAGTATATTATTACAAAACGCTATATGTTCTGTTTCGTATAAGTAATCAATGAATGAGATTAAGGATCATATGAGTGAAGTGTCATCTAATCTTGCCATTTGCCAAAAGGATCGGGTCTGTTAGTATGTCATCTTTATTTATTTTGTTAAAGCTTTAACATAGAACATATTGTTTATGTGAGATTTCTTATTTGAGGGTACCCTTTATTCTTGATGATGACATCGCAAATGACAATCCTGCTTCAGATGCCAAAAAGGTATGCAATTTTCATCCATAGTATTTAAGTGGGTTAAATTTCACTCATACAATTGGGTTGATATGGAATATAGTGGGTATGTTACAAGGACAATTAACCTGCTCAATAATAATCTGTAATGTTTGCTATTCTATCTCTTAATTTCACTAATGGTATGACTTATGCCCATTATGTAGGATCTCATTATCACATAAACCCAATAGGTATCAGCAATTGACTTTATATAATCTCTTGCTAAAAGTGGTGCATAAGGTTTAGTATCATATTTATTGTATATGATATAGGTTTAATACCAATCACATAATTTTTGCATAGTTAGCTTTATTTTTTTTTTCTTTCTTTTAACTTTTCAGGAAATATCTTAATTAACTCAGTTCCATCATATGAAAACATAGATATCTTGGAGCAGATAAGGTGTGTATTTCCTATCTCAGGGTCTTTTTTAGATATAAATATGAAGAACCCGACGCTTTGATCTTCATGATAGAATAAGAGGTGAATTTTCATTTGTTATAAATATTGTTTTCATTTGTCTAGATTATAACGTGACTGATCAGATTATTATGCATGAATATAGACAACTTTGATAATTAAATTTGTATCCTTTTCCTTATTTATATAGTTTTCTGTCTTCATATTATATATAATTATTTGGTTTTCATCTTTTAGTATGAGGCATTTTGTTAACATGTTGATTTTATCAGGATGAATTGTTATGGGCAGCAGTTTGGTTACAAAAGACATAAAAAAGACGGCAATATAGAGAATACATAGTACGAAATAAGGTCATATTGAGGGCAGGGGACACCATTAATGAATTTGGATGGGATAACAAACATGCTGGCGGTAATGTGTTCTTATTTCAAAGGTATGTAAAAACTGATTCTTTGTTCGTCAAAATTACCAACACTAACCATTTGGGTTTCGCTTCTTGATTCTTTTTAGGTGCATAACACTAACCATTTGGGTTTCGCTTCTTGATTCTTTTTAGGTGCATCTTTCTGCATCTTTTTTCCAGAAGAAGGTAAGTATTCTGTAGACCTTGAGGGTTTGATTTAAATTGTTGTAAACTAGGGGTATACCCGCGCGTTGCGGCAGCGGCAGTACATAAGCATTATTCGTCATTTGTTCGCTCGTTATGGCCACACAACAGTTTGGGAATTCATTTGGGAAACAACGAACGCAGTACTTGATTTTTGTACGTTTATCCATACCCTCGTGATATATCTTCGAATGTACGTATATTGGTTTTCTCATTTGTATCATCGATTTAGCTTATCTACCCTTATAGAATTCAAACAAATAATAGTAAACAGCCGAATTGAAATAGATATTGGTCACAAACATAGTAATTTAAAACCAAAAGAGTTTTAAAATAGAAGTCATCAAATAGTTTTAAGATATCAGTAATAACATAGTAGTTTTGGATTCAAAAGTCGGGTGTCAATTAACCTCCATTGTGAGGAGGTCAATTT
>JBCNJP010000002.1:3615683-3676728 GCA_039602395.1 Deinandra increscens subsp. villosa
AAAAACGAAAGTTTTGCCCCCCGATGACCTCTGCGGGTACCCACACATCAGAATGAATTAATGAGAAGGGAAATTTGACTTTTGTGTTGTTGGGTTTAAAGGAATGTCTATGGCTTTTGGCCAATGCACATACTCCACAATTTAATTTTGAATTGGAAGGGAAAAGTTTGGGAAATAAAAGTTGTAAGTAACTCATAGATGGGTGCCCTAACCTTCTATGCCACAACCAAGCTTCTCTATCAATAGTTCCATGAGCAAGCATCACTGTTCCTTCTTGAGTCACTTCATCCACATAGTATAATCCTTGGCGCTCAGTGCCACGACCGATAATCGCTCCTGTCCTAATGTCTTGTAAGATGCAGAATGTGGGATGCATTAGAACTGTACAATTTAGTTCCTTAGTTACATGGCTAATCGATAACAACTTGTGTGTTAAGGAAGGAACATAGAGACAATTTGAGAGTTTCAATGTAGGAGATATCTCAACGATTCCTCCCCCTTCTACATGCATCATTCCACCATTTGCAGCCTGTATTTTGGTTCTATGTGGTTTCGATGTAGAAACCATATCGGATGGGTCAAACGTCATGGTGTCAGTTGCCCCACAATCAAGAATCCATGTGTTTTCTTGATTTTTATTTTGATTTTCCACTAAATTTACTTTTCCATAATCGGGTAAATTGGGAAATAAATTGATAGGTTTTTCAAAAAATAACATGGGTTCATTTTTGAAATTTTTCAGAAGTTAGAGGGCTGTTTTGTAACTTGTGATCAAGTTTACATTTGTTAGGAAAATATGAGGGGGCACTTGTAAATGTTTTAGAAGGTTGAGGGCTATTTTGTAAACTTTGAAATTGAGGATAAAATAAATTAGATGTAGAAGTTTTAGGATTCCACGACCTTTCTACTGCTCCGATCGATGATTGTCGTTCTTCGCCGTGCGCCACCGCTGTACAACCATATCTACGGTCACGACTTTTTCCAGAACCACTGCAGCCTCCGTAACCACCGTCACGGCTTCCTTCGTGTCCACCGCCTCCTTCACGGCTACCCCCACTACCGCCACCGCTGCGGGATTGCGCCTCATTCACGGCAGTGTTCCGGCCGTCAAGGCTCCGGCCGTTCATGTCGTCTTTCGGCGGCTGCTCATTATTGAAGGTAACAAATCCAAATCCCCTAGATCTGCCCGTCTCCCTGTAGTCAATAAAATTCAAATCGATGGTTCCGTCGTATGACTCGATGAATTGATTCGGAGTCATTTTTGGAGTCTGTTTTCTTATTTGGGTTTGGGTTTGGATCTGTGTTGGTTTTGAACGGGTTTCTTTATTGGATTGGTAGGTGTTGGTTGCCACTAGAATTGTCTTGTGGGGACATGGCGGTTGGGTTGGAAGATGAGCACGAGCAAGTGAACAGATCCTTGAATCGTTCATCGCTCTGATACCATGTTAAGAACTGATATCCAAATTATTGGTACTTTATTGATAGTTTTTGATGATCTTTACAAGAGAGTAATACAGGGTTTATATAGGGAGAGCACCTTGATTAAACAAGGAAATATGACTGTAAATTACAAGGAAAAAATGCTGTAAATTAGTTGTGATGATAGCTGTCATTGACCCTCTAATTAAGGTTGATCCCCTAATTTTCTCATCCAGATTTGTTCTTTCTAACAATTATAGCCCTCTATTTTCTTGAATCACTCTCATCGATTCGTCCACCACACATAAATATTCGAGTCATTGAGTCTTGTCCATTTACTAATATTAATCCCTGATTACAATAACACCTCAAGTCATGAATTTTTTTTTGGAATGGCAACTGACATTAAACAAGGCAAAACCCCATCAAGACGTAGGGAGCCAAACAAAGAGATTACATTTTAAAGGAGATCCGATCGCTCTAAGAAACAGAAAACAAACTACATCGAAGAGAAAACCAAAAAAACTTCAAGACTTGATCTCCTTGATAACATGGCTGATTGAAGGCTCCTTTCCGTTGAAGATGACCTTGTTCCGTTCCAACCAAATGCACCAGCAAGAAGAAGTAACGAACACCGTGTTCAGAGCAGCCGATTTCTGATCCTGCCAACCCCCATGCTTGTGAGCATTAATAACATCCTCCACAGAAAAGAAAAATAGGGGAGGGACTTTAACCCAGGAAGCCATAGCGGCCCAACCCACAGCCGCATATCCGCAAGTGGTAAAAAGATGAACCATCGACTCATCCTCCATTCTACACAACTTGCAAGCTATGTAGTTAATACGGTAAAAAATAAGATCTTTGCCTCCTGCTTGATTCTAGTTGGATTCGAAATCCAAGTATTCCCCACCATAAATCCATTAATTCTACCCTTGGCCATTTTCGCACGCATCAAGTCGTGGAAGAAAGAAGGGTTCTCATCGCCCTCGATTGCCCGACACATCTTGGCCTTTTGGGCCAAACCCTGTTTCGCATTAACCTCGATCTCCAATAAACAATTTTTCGCATCAGCCCAAGTATTCACCTCCTGATCGTCGAGGGACTTTTCTTCCGAGAGCTTACCAAACTTGGCACAAATATCCAGAAGCTCGGATTTTCTTTTCTCCTCATTTTCTTTATCCAGCCTAATCTATTTCTCGATGCAACCCTTCACCCTTTTAAATTTAGACAACAGAAGTCTATCAGGAGTAGCACCACCATGAGCGTTCTCCGTCAAAGCCTCATCCACAATCTCCATAAACCCAGGTTTGGACATCCAGGACGAAAAAAATCTGAACGGGGGAGGCCCGAAATCATGAACTAAAATATGAATCATATTCATTCATTATTTTCCTTAATAATAAATAGTAAAAATAAACAGAACTAATATTTACAAATAAATTGTTACAAAATCTTAACTAATAAACATATTATAACTCGGGCTCAACTTAATCATACCATTTAAGCTCATTCTCACTTCAACACATTAATTATTAAAATCAACTAAAATAATATCTCTTACACTCAAGTCGGTGTGTTTTAGGAGATGATTAATATTAAATATAATGCACTTTCAAACCACTAATAATATCCCACACTTATATTTTTTCGTCTCGTAAAAACTGCCATGGAATCACAATCAGGAATTTAGTCTCAAACCACTTTTATTTTTCAATTAATGTAATCATACACTAATCGCAATTGTCGGTAATACTGTCCGATTACACCCATCCACTGACCATTCAGCCCCCAAAGTGTTTATTATTTATTTTTTCTATAGCCTCAATAAACTTATGGATCCCACACTCAGTTAGCTACAATTCAACCTAATCTCGTATCAAGGTATTTCAAGGCAAAGGTTTAAGTCGTTTGGATTTTCCTAACCCTCCTAACCTAGAAAATTCGCATGTCTTAAGAATAATGGATACTGATGGATAACGGATGAAAGATTTGAGCATTTATTTTTATTTATTTATTATAACCTAAATTTCAGAATTTCACTTCTACCGCATCCTTCAAGTCACCATCCCGTAGGGTAGCATATCCCCTCATTCTTACTTATTCTACATATTTTTGGCGAACCTCATCCAGTGGTGCGTCCTCCAAATGGCCATCAAAGGGAAGCATATAGAGTCATGGCTCATTTTTAAATTTCATTTTTTTCTTATATATATATATATATATATATATATATATATATATATATATATTTATAGGGTTAGGTTCAAACGAGAACTTTTTATTTTGAGAACTTTTGAGAACCATCTCAACCTCTAATTTCAAGTAGGGACCACTATAATTCATGGGGGGTTTTCCATATATATAAACTAGTGGCTTAGAATGGTTCTCAAAAGTTCTCAAAACCAAATAGTTCTCAAATGATCCTCTCCCTATATATATATATATATATATATATATATATATATATATATATATATATATATATAGGTTTAGGTTCAGCTAAAAAAACCATTTCACCTAAGAAGGCTAGGAAGCAACCACGTGCTGACATGTGGACATAACACACTAACACAATGCATAAAAAGTAAAATATGCTGACACACTAACACACTGGATACAGTGTGTTAGTGTGTTTATGTCCACGTGTCAGTATGTGGTTGCTTCATACCCTTCTTAGGTGAAAGTGTTTTTTTAGAATAACTTTACCCTATATATATATATATACTAGAAATTTGACCGGTCATGCGTTGCGGCGGCAAGTCTAGTTGTGTGTATCACGGCGGCAAGTCTAGTTATCTGTATTTGCGTTTGATACGGTGTTCATTATTGTGACGCCCACTCCCAGACTTGGCCCTAGGAGCGGTCACGCATCGGATTTACTCATGAACACAAGGTACAACAGAGATAACTAAAGCAGCGGAAATTAGAAACTTTTTATTGATACGCCAAGTATTACATCGTAAGAGAGACGATTACAAAAGATAAATATATATCTATGCCAGTCTTCAAAATGTCTTCTCTTGACAATTGATATTTTCTTGATAGTGTATGCCCCCTAGTTCCTGCTCACATCTCAGCCTTCCCTTTTCTATCCGAAGGTCCAGCCTCATCTGACATACATAACTTAACAAGTCAGCTTACGCTGGTGAGTTCTACGTTTTTGGAAAACTTTACCTTTCGAAGGCACTTAGGTCTATCAAACACATTTCTGCAATTAGACAATCAAACACAAAGCATATAGCACATATATTCACAAACCGTAACCTCGTGAATTGACTAACCTTGTTAAGTGCTATCTTAGGGAAATAGTGTTTCTATTTGCCTTACGAACACATCGTGTAGCAACGGTCCCTTTAGTTTTGACACTATATAGCTTTGACGCTTTCTGGCTTTGACGCCGCTTAGCTTTGACGCTTTCTGGCTTTGACGCCGCTTAGCTTTGACACTTGGTTTTGACACCATTGGGACAACACTATTTAACTTCTTGTTTCAGAAGTCCCTTACTCACCAATCTTTTCTCGATTACCATTCTTAATCTATTCTACTAGAAACATCGAAATGGCAATCTATCTTTCCTCTACTCATCACCATACAACCAATACATATAACAAGCAATTATAACAATTGAGAGTATTTTCACAAAACGTTATGTATATCAGCCCAAAATGGTTTAAAGCATTTAAACAATTTAAAAGAGGGCTCATAGAACTCACCTTAGCTTTGCAAAGCTATTATTCTTGGGTTAAGTTCTTGTGAATCAGTTTCTTAATGCCTTTAACGTAATGTCCCTATCAAGACATCCTAAATGTTACAAATCACATTTAAGAATTACCTCATTATCCAAAACCCAACTCTTTATTGGTTAATACCCTTAATAGTCAAAATGACCATTTTGCCCCCTTTACATATTTTCTTATATCTTTTTCAAGTCTTTGCTCCTAAACGTTCGTGTTTCCTCATGACCGATCATTTGGCAGAATTACTATGAGGAATAGTCACGGGGTTTGGAATTTGGTGACGATCGTTACCGGCCGTGTAGGCGTCATTGACGACCATGAGGCGGAATTACTACAATCGTTGCACCGAGTAGTTTAATTATTAATTATCAAAATTTGAACTCATATATATTTAATATATATGTAAACATGCTCTAATACCAAAAATCAACATTTACTACTTTATTTGACAATTATCTTCCAAAGCCTTAATTTTGACGTAATTCCCAAATTAACATCAAAACTCCTTTTATTATCAAATAAACTTAGGGCTTCTGTTATAATATCATTTTATGATATCCTTCAAAAGATGGAACCTTAAATCAAGCCCGATCATTCAATTTTATCAAAACCATGTCTAGAAAACCCTAATTTTGACCCGCTTCTAAAAATCATACCAAACCTTTTCTTTTTGTGAAACAAGTTTAGGGCTTTCTTAAAACACATCATTTTAGGATTAACTACCAAGATTCAGGTCCTAATTCCCACCCGATCATTCAATTTTACCCAAACAAGCTCAAGAACCCTAATTTTTGCATAGTTTTAGAAAACATACTTAGAGATCGATTTAGCCAAAACTGAAAGAGGTTATCTTAGACCTTACCTAATGATGCTTGACTGAAGAAATTTGGCCTTTAACTCTTTACGGTTTGGGAGAAATCGACCCGTAAAGTTTCTGGTCCGAATTTAGGGTTTTTCGGTTTGGATTTCGAAATTGGCAGCTTGTTTGTGGTCTTATGGGAGCTATTTATACATTTTAGGACCGCCCCAGACCTTATACACGTGTTATAGTGACTCATGAATCGAAAATGACACGTTTAGGTGTGAAAAAAGAGGCTGAAACTTGTCAAAATCGTAACCATGTGCAGGTCACGGTCGATGCGGCCCGCATTGCACACTGCGTACCTCGATGCGGCCCGCATCTCATGTCAGATTTAGATATTTTGAAAATTTTACATTTCCAGTCCTTGAAGTTCTATCTAATGCATATTAACCCCTCGAACTTTGACATAAATTATTATTTTAGGTCCTAAAACTTTCCCAAACATATTTCTAATAATCTCTAAGATTTGGGTCACGTATAACGAGAAATATAAACATGTGTCTACGCGTATAAATCACGTATTAACTTATTTTCTTTCCTATTAACTATCAACTAAATTTCATACATATGCATCAATATTTCAACATGGAATTAAACACGTATTTGCACGTATATACATAATCATTAATGTATCATTATTTTTTAATCCATTCATCATTTTTATCATATAAACACATATTTATTTATATAATTTCATTTCCTAACACATATTTAAAATAAAGACACATAGGTAAACATAATCAGATACGTAGTTACTTAGACGTGGATTTTGGGATGTTACAATTATCGCGAAGGCAAGTCTAAATGTGTGTATTTGTGTTTGATACATTCTACACTTTGCATAACTACTGCCAATCATTTATTCTTTGGACATGTACAAAAAGTGCACGGTTTTCATGTGTTTTTATTTACAATATTTATGTGTTCCCCATTTCTTGTTGTTGCAGTAATGAATTCATTATATATAACTAATTCATTTCAATACAATAAAATGAAAAGATAATTATATTTCTCATGCACTATCGCTAGAAATATAATTATCAATCATCTTCTCAAATCCAAGCATCTGAATCCGCATTTCACCAATTTATGAAAAACACAACTAAAAATCAAAGAAAGAAAACATCAAGAATCAAATACGGTAACAAACGGTGATAATAAGTCTCAGATCTGATTGACGGTAACATTGCAAATGCTTCCTTATCACCAGATACACATCATAGACATCCAACACCTCATGCGTGGGATGGGCCATAACATGTGTTTAAACGAAATTAAAAGCTAATGCTCACTAACTTTAACACACAACCACCAACATGTAAACATCATAGTCCCAAATGGTAACCAACTAACCATGCCAAATCAAATTCCAACCAGAACAACAACAATTAGCACCCATATTCGTACACCTCAAAGCCACATCAGAGATTAACACCTAAACCACAAAAGGTTAAGTATATGTGACATCAGAGATCAAAGCAACTGTTGGATCGTGGTTAACCTGTTAACCTTATCAAGTTACAAGAAGGTTTCAAACAAGAAAGGCGGAATCAGACTTGTTTGTGTTCTTAACAAAGATGTATTGATCCGAAAGTGTAACTAGTAAACAAGAAGTAAAGTACATGCACAAGAGATATAAATTCCAAGCACTACTATATTGATACTTCAATGATGTTTACAAGAGAGTTACAACTGAAATATGAGTTCAGGGATCACTGCTTAAACAAAGAAGTAAAACTAATATATATAGTGCAAAGAGGAAATAAAATATATTCTTTTATTTCCTTTTAGCCCTTAGGCTAAATAAACAAACATTATCTACTCCAAAGTTGTTGTAGTACAAGCATGCTTCTGTGAACAGTTGAGTAGACCTTTTGGTGAACAGTGTACAACATGCCGTAAAGTAAAACTGCTTCCTGACAGCTTTATACCTTTGAACTTGTGCAGCTGAGGGAAAGTCAAAGTTCCGGAGTAACGTAGAGAAAGTTCCGGAGGAACTCCTTAGTGAAGAAGAAGTTCCGGAGGAACTTCCTTCGGAACTCTGACTTAGGAATTTTTGCCTAGCAAAACATTCCCAACAGCAACATTAGATCATTGTAAAGGCACATGTGTAATCAGTAGACATGAAAACGACATCAGAAAGCAAAGCTACATCAAATGGTAACACATTATAAATACACAATCATCGCCTTCAATGCTCATGGAACCTCTCATCATCACCGCCATAAGGTTCCGATGTATGGACAAACCCGGATCCAGTCGGCGGCTACGCCTTGGCACCACGCCACGGCCAAAAACAGGAGTTCTGAAAACTAAACGGAAGCAACACTTATGGTGAGTCGATGTTCCCCAAAGGATCCGGTGCCGCTGCCAACCAAGATATCGGTGAAGCCAAGATAATGGAAAAAACGTATGTGAGACTTGGGAAATGATCAGAGATAGTTAATGCTAACAATTATACCAGCCCATAGGAAACTTTAAAACACAAAACAACTAAGTATGTGGTTGATTTAACACCTCACACATGGGTTGTGCCAAAACAGGTGTTTAAAGGATATTAAAAGCTAATGAATCAAGTGACTAAATAGAGAAAGATACACACGAACTTAACAACGAACGTGGAAATAAATTAGTGGATAAAAATAAGTTGTGTAAATAAGTAATTGGTCAAAACCAAACAGTAATACACCTCACAAAACACTTTGCCAAATGTATATATATATATATATATATATATATATATATATATATATATATATATATATAAATCTCACCAAGAGGCACATCCTGCAAGTTGTGATCTCACAGTGAAGCACATTGGGTATAGATTAAATATCAATTAATTAACTGTTACCTAATTAAATAAATGTTCAATAGTGGACGAATGGAATGGGGTGGGGGGGGGGGGTACCATTACTGGTGTGCCAAGCTATTCTCAAGACATACAAATTTCTAACCTAGGATAGTCCAATCATCCTATGAACAGTTTCAGTTTCCCCATTACCTCTAAGATGGGAACCCACTAAGGTGTTGTTTGTTTTTGCTTAATACATATTCAGGGGAGGTTATGTCTGCAGGCGTGCAGACATATGCCGTAAAGACTATTTGCTTTTTTTTCTTATGAAGATCTTATTTAAGCTTAAAACCTCTTCAAAAAAAAGCTTATAAGCATTGCTTATTTCATCTTCACACTAGAACTCACAAGCTTAAAAACAAAAAACCCACCACCCCCCCCCCCACCACCACCCCCCCCCCCACCACCACCACCACCACCACCTCACCACCACCCCACCACCACCACCACCACCCCACCACCACCACCACCACACCACCCCACCACCACCACCACCCCACGACCACACCACCACCACCACCACACCACCACCACCGCCACCACCACACCACCACCACCACACCACCACCACACCACCACCACACCACCACCACCCCCACCACCACCACCCCCACCACCACCACTATCACTACCACCGCCACCACCACCACCACCATCACCGCCACCAACACCACTGCCACCTCCACCACCACAACACTACCACCACCACCATCAACGCCACCACCACCACCACCACCACCACCAACACCACTACCACCACACCATTACCACCACCACCATCACCGCCACCAACACCACCACCACCACCACCACCAACACACCACTACCACCACTAACACCAACACCACCACCACCACCCCCACCACCACCACCACCCCACCACCACCACCATTTTACTTATGTTTTTATGTTATTGATATTTGGTTTTATTATTGTATTTATATTATAATTTAAACGTTGAATGACTTTAATAGTAAGATAAGTTTGACAGTTATATATTTTTTCAGTTTTTGCAGACAGTGTCAAGTTTATAAAACAAACAGTCTTATATTTTCAGATTACAGATCTTCAGACCACATCTTCAGCTGCAGACATGAAATCAGATGAAATCAGACTGCAGATAGTTTTTGTCTGTAAAAAAACAGCCTTTAAGTCACATGACTTTATTCTTTATTTAGCATTTATTTAACAACACTTGGGATATTCAAGCCGTCTAATCGGCTGGGTCTACTAACACATCACAATTAACACGTTCTCTATCATATTTAATCATGTAGATTTTTTATTTTGAAACCAATCCCTAATTGTAATATCATTTTCCATGTTTAATACAATTAACGCAAAGACATTTTTCAAAAAACAATTTAATTTTTTTAATTTTTTAGTTTTTCATATATTTTAAAACACTAAAAATCACTAAACGCGTTATTCCATCCCCACACTTGAGTTCAACATTGCCCTCATTGTAATAGAGAAATAAAATAACAGAAACTAGTAAACGTACCTGAAATCGGAAAAACGAAAAAAGAACAAAATATAATGGTTGGGTGTCCAAGGCGTAGCCCCTACAAACTCAGAAAGGGTGTGGGTGTACTTCCTAAGTCCATTTTGGATAGAAAATTTCTAGATTTCTTGGAACTTCAGATTTTTTTGTTGTTTCATCACCACGTATAATTTTTCAACTAGAATCAGTCCCAGTTATCCTATAACCCTAAACTTACCTCGAACCTCATGTTTTGCTCAATTCCATCACCGAAAACCGGTCCGAATCCTGAAAAAGACACCAACACAAAAACACACAAAATAAAAAAATAAAGAAATTAACAAATTTACCGTTGGATTGCCTCCCACAAAGCGTTAAGTTTAAGGTCATTAGCCAGAACCAACTCCCTCATGGAGGTTTGAACACATCCTTCTCATCAAACGTTAACTCAATGAATGGATTTCGAATGCACTTTGACCTGTCATGATGTATACATCCATGTTCCTCCTCTGTTTCCACACTTTTCATCTTGAAAAAACCTCGACCATCCGGGTTTTCTCGATTAACTCTAATCTCACCATTAGATTGTTTGGTGATCTTTGTTATCTTCTCTTTTGCCTTATGCCCATTGTTTGCATCCTCTTATTTAACCGATGCAACAACTATAGGATCTCCGGTATCCCCGCATTTGGGATCATTAACATCCATCCTTTTAAACCTATCACACAACAAATCAACCTTCTTGGTGCCACCCTCGTTATCACAAGGAGGGCACTTGTTGGCAGCAAGTAATTTAGAACAAGAATTAGTAACCGAATAAATAAAAACATGATTAAATGTATTTAAATGTAAAGTGCGATTAACAAACCTCGTTGTGCATGTATTCTCCTTGTAGTTGATTCGTGTATCCGCGGTTGATAAGAATGGCCTTCCTAAAAACACTCTCGATTGGTGTCACGTCTCTCAAACACACACATATCAAAACTTATAAACTTAACGAATTAACAGAAGAACACAATATATATACTATGTCTCATTCGTGGCTCACGAATGAGCTTCATTCTCCCCTTCCAAATGACCTACGAATGAGCCTATTTCGCCACTTGAGAATGACCTACGAATGGGCCTCATTCACCACTCGCGAATGACCTACGAATGAGCCTCATTCGCCACTTGTGAACGAGTATGAGCACATATTCATGTGATTTTCACGTTGTCTCATTGATAAGTTTATTCATACAGTAACGACCACAAAATCATGCTCTACAGATTCCCCCTTGGATGTTACTGTCGAATGTTGATCATCAAGCAATCTTCAGCAAATTCCCCTTGCGACTGAACTTCAGGTATGCAGCATATTTTCGTGATTCTTCTACAACACCATAACTAATAAAGCTCCCCCTAGGATAAAGCAACTCCTGGAAGTGAGCACCTCTATGTTTAAAGTACTCCAACCTCTAACCAACATGTGATAACGGATCCCTTTATCAGTCCAGATTTTGTTAAGACTCCCAATGAACTTCAAGTGTATTGGTAGAGACAGAGTCATATTTTCTGACGAAGTACAACCTTGAATCCCTCGTGATAGACAGTAATGCAACATAATCTTCATGTAAACCAATAGATCCAAATTCTCAACCATAGAGATTCCCCATTAGCATTAACTCCCTCCTTATGTATAGTTTCTAATCAAGCATAACTCGTTTGTGGTCTCACCGAGAATCTCACGACTCCTGAAAGTATTAGGCATATAACAAAGAGTTCCAAACGATAATTGAAAACTTCAAACACATTAGTTTGCACGAAAATCGAAATGCAAAACCTCTTCATGTAGACCCTTCATTTTTTCATCAGAAAATCACCGCCATCAATACTCCTAACATGATTGCTTTTGAATATTCACCTTTTTAATATTTCATTTAAACTTGTAGAGGGCCAATTTCCTCCTAAAAAATGACATATTCACCCATCTTGACAGATTCCTCCACAGAGTAGAATCTTCATGTTTCATTTCTTGATTCCCTCCTCATAGCGCAATCATCACGTTGCAAAAAATGACGTGTCGTAAATCAGCCCGTAGTCACAATAGCAGTTTTTGATCCAGTAATCAAAATCTGTGACTACCCCACAACCATATCTGAAGTTCGAATATTAATCCATAAGACCGGAATCTGGAAGAGAAATTTTTCTAAAAAAAATTTTACTCTTTTTTTAGTCACCATCGAATGTAAAGCTACAGAATCAAGGGGTAATTCAAGTAACTTTGTATAGCACATTGAAATCCAAGCAACTTAGCAACCACAGGAATAAGCAACCTCGCGAATGAGCAATCCCGCGAAGGAGCTTATTTGCGAGAGTAGTTGCACGAGTGAATCCAATTTGATGAATGAGCTCATGAATGAACGATAATGAGCGAATGAGCTTCATTCGTGTAAACAGTTGAAAGAATGAATTCATTCGCCCATGCGAATAAAGCACGAATGAGCCACGACTAAATCAGTATCCACGAATGAGTTCATTCACGACTCGCGAATGACAACCAGATCAGATTTGTTTCAACTAAAAATTTTCCAGATTCATGATTTTTTCGAAGTTCTTCTTTATCACTTCTGTTAGGTGCGTAATTGAAAACCTAAGGCTCTTTAGGCTTCCATCGGATCCAAAACATAGTTTTTTATCTTTAATTTTCGGATCCGTACCATGTTTTCATGTTTTAACGTCCGTAACCAACTTTGATCCAAAATACAATATCCGCATATCTTGTCCGTACTAGGCATGAGGCGTGTCTTCTGAGCACGGGGCGTGTTTGTCAGGTCGGGCACAGGACGTGTTGTCAGGGGCATGACCCGTATTGTTCGGAGGCTCAAAAGTCAACTTGTGTTGTCCTCTTCTACAATTGGGGACCACCTGTGTCAGGTTGGGCATGGGGCCGTGCCAAGGCCTAAAAGTCCATAAATCTTCATTTTGTTTTCTTTTTCAGCATAATTGACTTCTTTTTTTTTATTTTTGACATGGATTACTCTGAAAAACTACAAATGAAACAATATAAAACTATTTTATACATTATTCATCATAAATAACCCGTATTTTGGGGAATATTTGATTTATAAACATGTATAATTTGATGCATATCACCATGAAGAATTTGAATTTCATTCTAGTTTGGTTAGAAAACATCTGGATTTGCACGAGTCAATGGCAATTTATATTATTTGTGTTTGGAACAATTGGATACCAACTAAAGGGAACACCTTCTGTGGAGATCCTCTCCGCCAGAATCTTAACCTGATCACTTTGTCAAAAAGAGGTATTCACATTCCATGTACACTATCCTTTGTGCTAAGTTTCGCCTAAAACACCTGATCACCTTTTCACCTCTTGCTCGTTGGCGTGCAACCTTTGGGCCTTTATTTCTTGATCAATAACGACGACTTCGATTTTTATAGTCCAACTACAGATTTATTGGACTTCCACAAATCGGCACAAGAGGGAAGTAAATAAAAAAGGAAACTCATTCAAGCAATAACCGTTATGGCATGCCGAAGCATATGGCATGTTAGAAATGACTAGGTCCATAATAATAAAAAAAGAATAGAAGCACTACTTGGAGAAATAAAAAATGTCATACCTATGAATAACTAACTGGTCGAAACAACTGGGAATGGGTTGGATAGATTAATGTAACTAGGGGTGTTCATCGGTTCGGTTTACGGTTTATTCCTATTTATTAGATTCGGTTTATTCGTTTTGAAGTTTTTTTTATCACAACCGTAACCGAACCGAACCGTATTGAAAATCTTACAAACTGAATCGAATAAACCGTGTTCAATACGATTCGGTTTCGGTTCAGAACCGAATAAACCGTATCCAAACCGTTTAAAACATATTCACCAAATAACATATTTTGCGTATTTTTTTTGCTAACAAAAAATAAACGAAGAACAAGCATCTTTAACATATCGCTAGAGATTAAAACCATAATACGATATTCAATCAAAATACTTATAATGAAAATGCTTAGGTCGAACTCGTCTGGTAGAGTGGTAGGTGCTTGTGGAGTTGTGGATTGTGGGAAGACAAGCAAGTTTGGGAACTCGAGTCTGAGATTCTAGTATAGAGTAGTAGATGACTAGACGAATCGATGATTACTCTTTTACCCTAAAAAACATCAACAAGTGATGTATGGGTCATATTTTAGTAGATTGTGGATTGGTAGGTGTTGGGTTAACTTTAAGTGGGTTAAATAATTTTATTAGATGGTTTATCTTATTCGGTTTAAATGGAAAACTGAATAACAGAAATAAACCGAATTAAAACAAAACCCAAAACCATAATCAAACCGTAAACCGAATTCACAATTCGAATCGATTTATTCGGATATAAATACGATTCGATTTGTCGATTTATTCGAATTTTGATTATTTCTCCACACCCAATCCTATGTGTAACTTTAATATCTGTTGGGAATGTTCAGCTTGGCTGAAATTCTCTAAGTCAGAATTCCGAAGGAAGTTCCTCCGGAACTTTTGGTTCACTAAGTAGTTCCTCCGGAACTCTTACTATGTTACTCCGGAACTTTGACTTCTCACATCAGTTCAAGTCCCAATGCAGAAAGCTGACAGAGAGCAGTTCACTTTCTCCATGCTTTACACTGTTCGCCGATAGAGTTGCTCAACTGTTCACAGCACCTATGCGTGTTAGTACAACAACTTTTGGAGTAGATATGATTACTTTATTTAGTCTAGTGGCTAAAAGGAAATAAAAGAATATCTTTTATTTCCTCCTTGCACTATATATATATTACTTGTATTTCTCTTGTTTATTGTTGATCGGTCATCTCATGTTCATCAGCTGTAACTCTTTGTAAACATTGAGAAGTAATAATATTGTAGTGCTTGGAATTTATTTCTTGTGTTCAACTACTTTACTTCTTGTTTATTAGTTACATTTATCGATCAAAAGCATTTTAACTCAAACACAAACAAGTCTGATTCCGTCTTTCTTGTTTGATACCTTCAAGTAACTTGATAAGTTAGTTGATACTAACCACGATCCAACAAGGGGTATCAGAGCCTTAGCTCTTGTGTTTCAAATTTTTAAAGAATTATTAAAAACTTTTCTTACTTGAAGGTGTTTCTGTTTGCTTTAGATAAGACTATTTCGATTCTTGATCTCTAAAAATGAGTGAACTAAGGAATGACAACACTAACAAACCACCTACATTTACTCCTGATGACTTTGATACCTGGAAACTCAGAATGGATATTTTCTGTAAAAACACCGGCCATAAAATGTGGAACTCCATTAGCTCAGGACCACAGGTCATTACCACCAAATCTGTAACCACTCCAAGTGTTGATCTAATTAAAACGTATGAGAATTATTCTGATGATGACCATAAGACCTGTGAATGTGACTACAAAGCTTTGTGGGCACTCTAGGCAACTCTTCCTAATTCCATACTCATTGGCTTTAAGAGATGCAAAATGGCACATGATCTTTGGAAAGCACTTATTGAAATGTATGAGGAAACATATGTGGTTAAGGAAAACAAGAAAGATGTTTTGAAACAAAGATATGAAAATTTTTGTCATAAAAGAGGTGAAACCATGTCTGAGCAGTATTTGAGATATGTAAAACTGATAGACGAACTACAAGGTGTAGATGTCAAAATAGAAAATGCTGATATAATCAGAAAAATTTTAAGATCTTTACCTGAAGTTTGGACTGTCAATACAGTCAGCATAAAATATAACAAGATCTCAAAACTTTGAAACTAGGAGATCTCTATGGGATGCTGAGTGCACATGATATGGAGATGAATGAGAAGTCTGGTGTAACACCCATTTTCAATTCGATGTCAAACCATAACATTTACTTGATTAGAAATAGGTCCCAGAAAATTTTTCTTTGTTCAAATTATATAGTTTGACAACCAAAGACCCAACACTTGTGATTACATTTACAAAATATATTTCTAGTAGTGTTTGGTGTCTAAAACGATTATTAAATAGATCATAAGTTCCTTCACAAAATATTTGACGAGGCTTTCATCCTTGATGTGATCGGTTCCTCCAAGCCTTGATGAGCTTACTTCATCATTTCCCTTTACCTGCAATTCACTCACATTCGAAAGTGAGTTTATATTGCTTAATCACACACAAAACTGCAGTTGCAATGGAAATATAACAATTAATTTCGGAGGATGGGTTCTAGGCGTATCGCCTAGAACTTGTCCTTTCCCAGGCGATACGCCTAGAGTTGTGGGCGTATCGCCTACCACTTGGATGTTCCAGGCGATACGCCTGGAACCACATTTCCAGGGATTGAGCTAAATTCGGCCAGATTCTATACTTAACCAAATTTCCAGCCCCATTCCCCTGTTTTGGCAGTTTTGCACTTAAAGTGCTAGAACTCATTGTTGATCACTAAATCAACTCCCAAACATAAATTCAAGCATAAAACACACTCATTAACATACCTTAGCCACGTTTTCGTTAAATTGACCAACCCCGGGTTCACCCAACCCGTTGACCCGTTAGGGAGTTTCCTTAAAATTTCCACATTCACTTTGATGCAGAAAATGACTCCTTACAAGCATCATATTGCAAATAAACTAGTCTCAAACATGTTATTATGCGAACATTCAATTAGTACTATGATTCCCTATCTATCGGGTTGCACTATACTCATACGAATAAGTTTAAGACTCAATACATATAAGTCATTCCATTCAATCATTTATTTGACCCGTTAGGACGGGTCCTTGCCTTTGGTTTACCCCAATGCCTCACATGACCATATGTAAGCCTTGGAATCCATGGTTATCCAACCATTTGTGATTCCTATCTCTTTGTTACTTGGCATAGACTTCGTAGAGCCTATCTCTGCCTTTTTAACTTTCATCTATTCTAGGATCCACCCGAATCCTTTTTGTAGCCAAGTTTATCATTGGGGAACTTCAAGGCTTGGGCTTCACGGTTTCTAGAACCGTTCGTCACACCTTTATACAATTCATTGTTTACTCTAATTAAAGCTCAACAAGCATTTACTAGCTATTTCATGTAACATAAAATTGTTACCTTTTGAGCTTGATGTTCCACTGCTTCCTCCAACACCGGAGCTATTCACTTGGTCACCTTGATTTCCTAATGGGTCACCAACCCGTTAGGTTCATAATCATAGTGGCGTTACTATATTTCCAATAACATAATTTCTATGCTACCATATACATTTACAAGTTCATGTAGGTATCAATTCAAGCACTTTCTTCAAGTTTGCACCTAGCTTCATGTTTTTCATAATAATGCTCTAGCAAATCAAAACATTCATCATCAAGTATTGGCATGGATCATATTCCATTAAAGAGGAGTCATTTAGTGAACATAACATTCTACAAGACCATTCAAGCTTCAATTCTGACAATTTGTTCGTTTTATAACTAGTTAGTTTCTTTTAGGCCTTTTATCAAACACCTTATGTGCATGCTTATATACACACATGAAACCCAATCCCATGACCTCCCAATTAACCAATTAGCTTAGGTTTGGTGAAATCCATCACCAACCCATCATCAATAACTCATTTAGCACAAATTTCATTCATGAATTCAAGAAACACAAGCAATCACACTAGTGTTATAAATGGTTACTTCCATGGAGGTTCAAGAACAAGTATTTGGTGATTACTTCACCAAATGTAGATCAAATTGGAAATTCATGCAACATACAAGTTCTCTAACATCATAGCATTCATGAATCAACATCAATTTCGCGGATTTGAGGTCCCATTTCGCGACCTACACATGCAAGCTTCATGGGGTTTTACTTACTTGACACAATGATGGTGATGAAGAGTGATTAGCTACTCCAAAACCCAAATTGCATGCCAATTTCGTGGCCTAGATCACTTGATTTGCAGAATTTTTGAAGCAAGAAGGAGGAGGAGGAGCTGGGGGTGCGCAGGTCGTTTCTCACGACCTCCCCCTCTTTCTCCCTCTTTTGTTTATTCAACTTTTACCTATTTGCAGTTCTGGCCCCTAAGGTTTGATTCTTGTTTTATTTGCAACTTAACATAAAAGTTACCCATTTAACTCCATTTTAACCATAACATAAATTCTATTAACACATAAGGGGTTAAATTAGCTATCACAGATTTTTTTACTTAACTAGGCGTTAACGGGAGATTTACTTTAATAAAAATTTGGGATGTTACATCTGGTGTATCATCTAACCAGACATCATCTTTCAAAGGCACTTTGGCCCTCATCACTGCTAACTCAGAGAAATATTCTGATCAGGAAACACATGCATCATTTCCTGAGTCTCCTAAAGGACATGAAGTTTCATACTTTCAAAACTTTGCAAATGTTGCTAACAATTCATACACAGGGTTCACTAGATCAGATCTTGAATGCATAAGTGCAGATGATCTAGAGGAGATTGACGTTACAACCCAGCTTGCCATGGTGTCACTGAGGGCACAAAGGTTCTACAAGAGAACTGGAAGAAAGTACAATAGAGCCAAGAATGCTCCCATAGGCCTTGACAAATCAAAAGTCAAATGTTACAACTGTCATCAGTTGGGACACTTTGCCAGGGAGTGTTCTCAACCAAGAAGAGATGGTGGGTACAATGCTAAAAAGAAGCCAGAATACACCAAACCTAGCTCTTCTTCAGGTCCAACTCCACCAAAGCCTGCTTTCAATCAAAGCCATGCAACTGCCGCTGTGGCAAACCAAACAAGGTTTGTAGACTGGGAAGATGTGATGAGTGAGTTTGCTCCAACCAATCATGCCCTGATGGACAGTGGTTCTTCACCTGCAATTGCAGAGGTAAACTCAAACTCCTCAACTGAACTCGAAAATGTGTTATGCACACCTAAATGTATTGAACTGGTTGAAAGTTACAAGAAGCATAATCTGTCACTAATAGAAGAAATAACAAACTTAAATGAGTTGTAAGAGTACTCAAAAAGGGCAGATATAGCTTACTTAACCAAAACTGTTGAACTGAAACAAACCATAGGGCTTTTGAAACATCAACAAACTGATTTTATAACACAAATGGATGATGTTGTAGCACAACTGAAAATTTCAAAGAAACAAAACGAGGAATATGTGCTAGACATTCAAACCATAAAAGATCAGCTCAGAGAAGCCATAAGCAATGCTGATAAGTTTCAAATTGCTAGTGAAAAAGCACAAAAATTATGGCATGAACACACACATGGGAAGGGGAGGGTATCATTTAGGACAGTGGAGAAATGATAGAAATAAGGTGACATTGGCTTATTTAAAACATTGGCTTCTTATCATTCCATTTATGTTTTAACTATTAAGAGTCTTTAAGAAATGATAGAAATAAGGTGACTTAAAACTTAGTTTTGGCCTTCTTCTGTTTGGAAAAGTTCTATTGAACCCTGATTTGCAAGAACCCTGTCAAAGTTATGTATTTCGTATCTCGATTATAATTGTGTTTGGCTTCAGATACAAAACTGTCTATGTCATGTGAGTTCATTCGCGGTATCTATAATATGTACTTGGAAAGTTGATAAAGTTAAAACGTACGAACATAGAAAGATCATGTATGTTTAATACTGAAAAGATATAGTACCAAAATCAATTGTGAGGTTGGTTTTTACACACAATATCTTTATTCATCACGCTTAAGGTTGTGGGAGCTCATCCGTAGTGCTTGTCTACGTGACAAGTTGTGTGTACTATATGCTAAAAGACCATCGATCACATCTTCAGTTTTCGCTTTTTAATATGGTTATACCTTTTGATGGGGCCCACTACCCATAGACGGTGACATGTCACTGAATCTATACCTTAAATGTTTTATCTACAAACACCGGAACACACACTCTTTCACACTTACTGATCCTATTTCGGTACTGATTCTCATATTCAAGGGTAGTCACATGAAGATTCTCTTTCTTGTGGCGAGACAGATGATGCTTTGTTTTACAGATTGAGTAACTCGAGCCAAAACCAATCAAAACTCCATCCCTAGAAAAGTACTCAATCCAATTTCGCTCCTGTTTAGGCACGTGCTTCTTCAAATACACATTACATTTTATCTATACATAATAATGCTTTGACATGGCTTAGCATTTTGGAGCTAAGGGGAAATATAGGGCCGAATATGTAATTTATGCTAGGTATAAAATAATTAAGTATGTGAATAACGAAGAAGGTGTCATGTTACAACCATAGTCCATGTGTTATGCCGATACCTCAAACTTTAGTGATTCTTGTTTTTAACCGTCACTTAAAATTTATAACTTTTTTTTTCTTTTTCACTTGGGATTGCATGTGACTATATATACTCCAAGAGTCCAAGATGCACGTGATAATCTTTGGGTTTTTTGCCTAGCATAAGATGTGAACCAATTCCATATGCCCAGGGCCGGCCCTGGGCATGGGCCAAATGGGCTCCAGCCCAGGACATCAAATTAAGAAGGGGCATCGGTTTTATGTCATTATGTGGATAGGTTTTGCGATCAAGGAATAAAGAACGACGGAAGAAACTGAAACGACATGAATTGCGATCGTCGATCATCACTTCTGCACTCTATCTACGTTGTTTCTTATGTCTGTTTTGATTATAAAGCTGGTTCCTTGGCTGCTTTACTTTGCGTCTTGTGCTGGATTGCTAGTAGTTTTCTTGCAGGTCTCCTAGGGTTTCAATTGGCATGGAAGGTAACTTTTAATTGCAGTTTATAAACTTATTTGACATGAAATTGATCTGGGGTTTGCTTATTTGTTTCATTAATCGATGGGATTTGATGATTTGATTTGTTAATTGAAGTTATGATATTGATGTTGAATTTATTTGGGATTTTCTTGTTGTATTGTTTGCCCTAATTGATGAGTAAATAAGGTATCCCCAATAAAAAAGAAAGCAACTTTAATCGATAAACAGAACAATTTTCTTGTTGTATTTTTATTTGAGGTTAGGCCAGTTAAGCTTCATCATTTGCAAGATAATTGTAAATTTTATGAAAATTGGAACATTCTCTTTTTCAAGAAGGATTTCAATTTTTTTTCATAATCAGTATTTGTTTGGTCCACAAGATTCTGTTATGTATCTTCAAAAAAATTTGTCAAACAGTTGAACAACTTAAAACATGTGTCGAGTCAAATTTATAGTTTTCACGGGTGATAAGAAGCTTCGCGCAACATTTTCTTACGGGTCGGGTCATGTTGACCCGCAACATTTAGCTATCCAAAAATGCTTAAACATTTTTGTAAGCAAATATTTTTGCTTTTACTTGGAATGCAGTGAACTTGAATATAGATGTGTTTTAGAACCAACTGTCTTGAAGTCATCTTTCGGGTATAAATTCATTTCTACGAGACCCTAATTGTACTGCATTCTTCGTGTTAAAACTTTTGTGTTGTACTATTTAAAGTTTTTAACATAGGGCAAATTTTTGACTCGCGCCCTGAGCATCCAAATTCTCAGGACCGGCCCTGCATATGCCACACATTATACACAACATAAGTTTATCATGTTTACTTTAAAGGATATTTTTGAACTTCTAAACACTATCTAACCCTAATTTCATTTCAGCTTGGTTTAAAATTCGAGTAAAACTAGCTTAATTTACAATTTGAGTCGAATTGAAGTTCAACTGAGTTCGAACTGACTCAAGACACCCCCTTAACAATTTAAAATTATCGAATTTAAATCATTACTTCTATAAATGCATAAGGCTCTGTGTAATACATCGTTAGTAACCCTCGTTTAATTTTTCCACTTCTTTCTTTCACCTAATAAATAGATTTGTTTAGCGGTTCTTTTTCTTTATGTGATTAATAAGTTTGTTTATCGCTTATTTTCCCGCTTTCTGACCCTAACTTCAGCTTAGTTTACCATTTTTCTAAAATCTTTATTATAAGGTAGATTATTTTGTATTTAAATTAATATTTGTAATCTACTTTCACAATACGAAGAAGGATAAAATTGAGAGTAAATTACTAAACTGCCCCTAGAGGTAAGGTGAATACACGAAGGGTCTAAATGTAACCGGATAATTAAATTGCTTTATATGATCCCTACCACCCTTTTCTCATTTCAGGCAACTCTTCCCATTTCTGGTAACAATTCCACCTCCCTTTCTTCCTTCCTGTTCCTTTCCCTCCCCCACTTCTCACACACACTTACTGTGTGTTCCTCTCCCCACCACACAAACAAATTCAAACTCAATTTCTCTCTTCCTCTCCATAAGCAATCAACATCTATCTGCAACCAGATCGAACTCCATAGATCTACAGATTCATTCACGATCGCTAGCTTTTTCGTCTCAAAAACACGGAGATCGATCGATCGATCTACAGACGTATATAATCAATGGCGAGAGGTAAGATCCAGATTAAGAAGATTGAAAACTCGACGAACAGGCAGGTGACGTATTCGAAAAGGAGGAACGGATTGTTTAAGAAGGCGAGTGAACTCACCGTGTTATGTGATGCAAAAGTCTCGATTATTATGGTTTCCTGTACCGATAAGCTTCATGAATACATCAGCCCTTCGATTACGTATGTATCGGATCTCGTTGATGATTTTAGTTAATTTTTTATAATTGCTTGTCGATTTTGATTTTGATTTTGATTTTGTGTGTGCGTTTGGATGAATGTTTCCGATCAGGATGAAGCAGTTCTTCGATCAGTACCAGAAGGCGTCAGGAATCGATCTCTGGAACTCTCATTATCAGGCAAGTGTTTGATTAATTACTAGAGATTTAGATTAGATGATTAATTTTGACTGAAATTTACTGGATTCATGTTCAAAGATGTTAAAAACACATTATTTGCCCTTTAATTTGTTAAAACAGTTTTAATTAAGTAATTCTGTATAAGTTGTTCTAGTTAACGCAAAAGCAGATTTCCTGAAAAGATTTATATATGAAACCAGTTGCATGGATACTATATGTATATATAGTAGTAACACTATTCGTAGATTATTTAATGATCATTTTATTAAAATATTTTGGGAAATGTTTTTAACTTTTGCACCTGATTTTAGTAGGTCATCTCAATAAAGTTGTATTTAGATCATTAATACGTTCAAGAATTTTCGTAAGTATAGGTTTAAAACGGGTAAAATTAACTTAACGTGGTTGTCTATATTTATTATATAAATTATTAATTAATAAAACAGAAATTTATAGTATATGAGTAAAATGTTTTACAACAAATCATATCAAAAGATATATAAGAGTCACATCAACTAAATAAAGTTTTCTAGATCACCACGAAAACCAGTTAATCTTCTAAGTTATATCTCTGTCTTCTAGAATAGATCACTACGAAAACCGGTTATTCTTCTAAATCGTAGAGCAAAATTGATTATAATTTTTTGTTTTAGATTATAAAAGTTGAAGTTACTATAAACTAATCATGTTAAGTCATTAAGTTTTGGCCCGGTTGTTACTATGTCCACCTTAATAGTGGTCTATAAATACTAAGTATTGTATTTGTACTCTTCGTGCCACGAATAATATGAACCATAGTTGTAGAGAATAAACACAAGTCATTTTAGACAGGACTACTATTTTTTTTTATCTTTGTTTCCTGATTAATTTTGATGTGCATGTTCATATGTTTGATTGTGATTTACTATCCCGTTGACACTCCCAAAAGATATCATGAATTAATTCGTGTGTTCTTTTAAGTAAAAGAAAAGTAAAGTTAACACGAAATAATCTTTTCTATCTATCATTTTCATGAGGAACATAGTTCTTTTCTGATTCACTTAAAATTATAACACTCGTTAGAAAGGTTTGAAAAAGAAAGTAAAAACTAAGAGGTTGTTTGGTTGGGTCTAAATAACCTTTTAATGGTTCAGATCTTATTTGTTCAGATTAAGAGCGTTTGTTCTTAATGAAAAAGTGTCTTAATCGCTAAGATAAAAACCTCTTAATGGATCAGCCCCAAAAAGCCATCTTACCAAAATCTCTTAATGGTTCAGAATCTCTTACCCAATCAGATATTTCAATGGTTCAACACTTAACGAAAGAGACGCTACCAAACATCCCCTAACTTGAAACAACCATTTCTTCATTTGTCTCTCTTCATCAATGTCTACCCTATCCTTTTCCTCTCATCGTGTTCATCTTCATCGATGTCTCATCTATTATAAATTCATCTTTCTCATACTCATTTTCTCCTTCTTCGATTCTTCTAAGGGCTATTCCAAAAGCTCGTGGCTCTAGGCTCGCTCAAAACTAGCTCGAAAAAACCTCGCTCAAAGGTGACTGGGTTTATAACCGAGCCGAGCCAGCTCAGTTTGTAAATGAGCCGAGCACGAGTCAAGGGTGGCTCGGCTCATAGTTTGCTCGGTTTTGGCTCGTTGGCTCCATTATATTCACTCTAGCTTATTTTTAATTTTATATATAATATTTAAATGTTTAAACCCATTTTCCAGCGCAAAATTAAACTAAAGACCTATGACCAATCTAAATTATACTTTACCTAAATCCTAATCGGTGCCCTTAACTAAATCCCCAGTTTCTTTCTTCTCTTCGCACTTCGCACCCACCGAAATCATCGGTTCATCATCACACTTCGCATCCACCCAAAGAGATGATGAGTATTTGCTCCAATGGTTCAATTGATATCATGTATTTTGTAGTTGTTGGACTTGAAGTGGACTCGTGTCGGGTATTTTATATTTTGTTGGACTTAATATGCACGAGTGTCGTGTATGTGTAGGACATGATTTACATAATTACATGTGTTTTATAAAAGCATTGAATAATTGTTAAACCATTTTACTTGAATGTTTTGTTTAAAATTTCATTTTAAAACCAAGCCAAAACCGAGCCAAGCGAGCCGGATCGGTTATAAACTAAACCGAGCCAAGCTTAAATTTCAGCTTGGTTTAAAATCCGAGTCGAACCGAGCTAGCTCGGGTTAGAATTTTGCTCTAGCTCAGCTCGCTTCAGCTCATGAACAAACACATTGGAAGCCATTGCTCAAAGAAAACAAAACAGTGATTCTTATAATTTTGAATAAATACTGCAAATCATGTCACGATAGAAAACAGATCTAAAACCAATTAAACTCACTGATGTTATTTTATATAATAAGTTGTAAAGATAATATTATTAGAAGATTAAATAGCCAAGGCAAATTTCTGCTATAGTACCTTACGTGACATAGACTCATAAATAAAATGACACATTGACGTATATTTTGTGATAACTTGGTCGGTCTGAATTTTATTAGTATTTCTTGACTTCTCGTTTTTTTAGGCTAGATCTATAGAAGACCCGGAAGGGTGATTGTGAGACATATATCTGGTATCAGAGCGGTTTTGTGTGTGTAATGGTATCAGAGCATGAAGCTCTCAGGTTGTGAGTAATGGACCAGAATGCGACATGGGGAGGTGTCTCACACCCCACATACCATCAACATCATCCTCTCCACAGTGCATAGAGGCCTCATTCATGCTCATGGAAGAACCCATGTATCTCCCCTCTATATATGAATCTCGCACTATATATCCCCCATTACTTTATTTCATCTACATCTACCTCTCTCGTCTCCTTAGACTCCATAAATTATGTTCTTGCTACATTTGCACTACCAACAGAACCTCCACATTGGTTTTCACATATGATAAGTGAACAAAAACACTTGATTCATAGTTGGACCATGATAGGAATCGTGTTCTAGTTACAGTACTTAGAGTCATTTGGCTATTCTAGATGGGGGTCAAGTGTAAGTCTATTTCTATAAATAAGGGGTCATAGCTCATTAAGGGGTAAGGAAGAAAATAGGTTAAAGGTGTGGGCTCTTTGCTTAGCATTGAGAGAGGGTTTTACCCTGGGTCACCTATGGTGATGTTCTATCAATTGTAGATCCTTTGGGATCATCTTCATATTCTGGTTCAATATCAATTCTAATTGCTTGATTCTATATTTGATTTCGATTCCCTGTTCTATTTTTGTGCAAATCTATTTCACGATTCCCATCATTGGTCCGACCTGCCATCTCTGCTCTCCCATCGATTCACGTTTCTGACCCGATCCTTTGGATCTGCATCATTTCACCCGATTTCCCCTCCATCGCTCCAGTTTCAGTCATCGCTTCAGTTTCAATCTTCATCCGTTTGTTCTCCTCATCTATCATTGATCCGCTTCTAATCAGTCTGTCGATTCAATCTCAGGTTGCGATCTCTGCCTCAATAATCGATTCCAAGTTCCGCTTCAGTTTCCGATCCAATTTTCCATTCACGCTTCAGTTGAATCGAACCCAACAATCGGATTGTATCCAACTTCCGATCGACCTTCATCATCCATCACTTCAATTTCGCTTTCCAATTTCACGTTCTGTTTCTTATTTTCAATTGTATATTTCAATTTAATTTCCGATCCAATTCCATTTACGCTTCAGTCGGTTCCGATTTCAATCATTGGTCTCGAATTTCCGATTGGACCTTCAGATTCAATTTCTCATTCCAATTCCCCGTTTGTTCTAGTTTCAATTGTCACTATAAATTTCAATTACCGATCAGGATTTTACTTTCTGGTCTACTTTCTAATTCCGTTTTTTAAACCCGCTTCCATATCAATTTCTACTTTCCGATGATGAATCTTTCATCTCGCCTCGATGCTCAGGAACTCGAGATTCAGCGGTTACAATCGGATGTTGCCGAAATTAAATCGGTTATCAAATTAATGGAAAAGGATCGTGAGGAAGAGAGAGATTTCCGTAACTTCGTTCTTAATTGGATACAACATCAGGATTCGAGTCCGCGAGCTTCGATTTTTACATCTTCGTCTCTAATTGCTCAATTGGAAGCCATCATATCCCGATCAGAAGCAAGTTCTATTTCCAGTTCTGGTGTGGGCCTCGGGATGGAGCAACAATCACTACTTCGTCACGAGGGAGGTCTGCTTTCTGATTCAGTTGAAGAATTTGGCAACGAGTTTATTGATTCTCAATCGAAGGTGGTTGCACCTTTGAACCTTGCTCTCTCGAGTAACGATGTTGCTACTCAATTGAATATTCTCGAAGCCAATCCAATATCACAGACCTTCATTCAGAAACTGTCTGATGAAGTGCCTAAGCAATATTGGGGTGAGATTCATAGTTCACTTGATGGTGCGAATTCAAAGAATCGCGTTGATACACACGTGCATTTCTCATTTGGTTTTGAGCCTGGAGGTACTACAAAAGATAGTAGTAACCAGAAATACGAAAGAGATCATAGGATGGTGCAGACACAGTTATCAGCAGGGGCGCATATGTGGCACAGATGGAAATCCAAGTTTTGGAGGTCTCGAAATTCAAAGGCTCTTTCAACTTTATGTTTTTATGATGATCATGTTGTTGAGACTTCCTCACTCCAAGGAATGAGCAACGGGCTGTTCGATACAAGTTCCCTAGCTATTCCAAGTTTTGGATGGAAACCCGGTTGGCAATGTGGTTCGGTCATAAACTTAAGGGACACAAATTGTTTAACTAAGCACTCTTGTTTCCACTACAGATGCTCTCCTGATGTTATAGCAAGTGCAGTCTTCCAATCTTGTTGTGGCTTCATAATGGGCTGTGAAAGTCAGCAGGTTGCAGTTGTAAACAGCTCACGGTTGCTGGCATACTTTCCCCAAGTGAATCTTCATGTCTTGCGTAGTCGAAGTGGCATACTTTCAGTGGTGCCTGCCACTACTATTCTTGTATTATCTGAATGTGTAAAGGTCTCAACAGATCATCCAACCATCATGACATGTTATGGGGTTGCCTTCACAACCTGTCTTGTTGTGGAGTTCATTGGCGTCTCATTTCATCTTCCTTCTAGGCAGACTTGGGTGGTGCATGGGCAGTGTCGACCTCCTGAAGACGCACTCCAGAGTTGGAATCTGTTAGCTGACTTCAGTCTTGAGGACAAGACTGTTTTGAAGGGGGAAGTAGTGATAGGAATCGTGTTCTAGTTACAGTACTTAGAGTCATTTGGCTATTCTAGATGGGGGTCAAGTGTAAGTCTATTTCTATAAATAAGGGGTCATAGCTCATTAAGGGGTAAGGAAGAAAATAGGTTAAAGGTGTGGGCTCTTTGCTTAGCATTGAGAGAGGGTTTTACCCTGGGTCACCTATGGTGATGTTCTATCAATTGTAGATCCTTTGGGATCATCTTCATATTCTGGTTCAATATCAATTCTAATTGCTTGATTCTATATTTGATTTCGATTCCCTGTTCTATTTTTGTGCAAATCTATTTCACGATTCCCATCAGACCATGATCCTAGTATGTCCTCAGTTCACTCGTTTATGATATCCTAGTACCCTACCAAATACTACCCATACTACAGTGGCACCTACCCTTGATACATGGGTGTATGTTTAAAATTCCATTATTTGTTATACGTTTACGATTTAACTTATTCTTAAAAAATATAATAATCATTATATACGTTATTTATTATGTTAGTTTTTTAAGACATCTCGTGTAATACACGAGCTCATATACTAGTTTTGCAATAATGAAAATTAGAGAGGTTATGGGGTTATGACTACACATTTTTTTAGTCATAACACCCTTGTTGACGTACGTGGGTGACACATGTCGCATAGCCCCTGACGGGGTTATGACTACATATAGTCTTACCTTCTTGTAAACATCCTAATAGTAATGGGATTCTGTTTTTCTTTTTCTTTTTTCCTTTTTTAATCTTAGTTGGTTTAAATTAGCAATTGCAATTAACTCACATAAAAATCCGACTTCAAAATTTTAATGATAAAGTACAATTAGAACACTTCATCTCATGTTATAACAATTTTAAAAAACTTCATATTCTTTTTTAAGATTACATGATATGTATTATTATATTTGGTTTGTATATAGGTAAATGGGTATGTGAGAGCTTCAACTAGTCACACACTTATCACCTAACATCATAACTTCCCAAAAACCCGTAAAAAATCATATACAGTTTTATATCCGAATACCCATGTTTGAGGTTACAGTTTTATACCATCCCTAGTCTCAGCCTTGTCCAGACGAAAGTTAGTTATTAACAGTTTCTAACAAAATTTTATGCAGAAGATGCAAGATGAACTGAGACAGCAAAAAGAGGTGAACAGAAATCTTAGGAAGCAAATTAGGTACCATTAACTTCAACTTTACTTCCTCACGTTACATCATGATATTTTTTTCGATTTTTAGTTCTTATTTTATTATTTATATGATATATTAGAGATTAGAAATATAGTCACGGGCCATTCTTTTAATGGACTCTTTCAGGCAAAGATTGGGTGATTGCTTGGAAGATTTAAGTTTTGAAGAATTGCTTGCACTTGAAAAGGATTCACAGGAGGCTGTTTATGTTATTCGTGAGCGCAAGGTTAGTCCTTTTTTTTCATTTGATGAAAAAAAAAGCCAAATACAAAAAGTATATTGGTTTTTTATATGCAAAGTATTGTTTAGGGACATTTCGAGAGAAATAGAAAGCAAATTGGTTTTTTATGTTATTTACCAAAAAAAGATGGACAGGAATTTCTAAGTTCCATATATATAAACCAAATTGTTAAACTTGGTTTTCCAACCATGAAACAAACCGTATAAACCTTTAAATCGGCTAGCTTTACTTTTTTTTTATTCTGTTGTTTATTACAAACAATCTGCTAATCTATGATTATACCTTTGAAGATGTTGTTTATATTGTCTGATTTTTATAAAATAATGCAGCTCAAAGTTATTGGTAATAAAGTTGAGACTTCAAAGAAGAAGGTATTTTCTTGCATATTACATGATAATGAAACTAGCAGAAATATTCTTTAAGAATAAAAAATAAACTTTATCCTGCTTTATTCTTTCAGGTGAGGAGTGCCCAAGATGTATACAAAAAACTCATGCATGAATTTGTAAGTATTCTTTAACTACCAAAACGTCATTAATTTAAAGTGTGTACTAATTACCAAACTTGTTTCTTTCAAATGGATTAAAAAAAATATAGAACATAACATTTAAATGACACTCCGAATTTTTATTTTTAAGAGCAAATCAGTAACATAATCATCATACATATACACCATAAAAACGAATACTTTTGTCTCTTAAAAACGAGTATAGTATCATTTTATATAAAATTAAAACCATTATATTTCTCAGCTCCTTCTGTTTTTAAGTATGTCATTGCATCTAAAACATCAAACCCGAGGATAAAATAATAATAAATTTATCTAACACATAGAAAAACAATAAAAAAATAAAATTAAATGATCTATAACATAAAGCACAATGATAAATAACTATACAGAAAGGTAAATCGTAAAACACGACTAAAATGCCTCCCTTTAAAAAATAACAAAAACACACATATCAAACCCATAATCCTTCTTTAAGTTTTTTAAATTTGAAACATTTTTATTTGAATCTAACACCTGTTATACTTATTAATTTCCCTATCAGAGTACATTTTTTCGTTTATCCACTCTTAGCTTACAGTTCTAGTCTCTTATTACTTGTTCTGTATAAAAAACATATCTAAATGTACTACATATTTTTAATGGATTTGTTGACATATATCAAATTAAATTAAATTAAAATGGGCACAGGATATAAGAGGAGGAGAGGATCCACAATACGGGATGATAGAAAATGGAATGGAATACGAGAATGTGTATGGATACCCGCAAATGGGCGCACCACATCTTCTGACTCTACGGTTGCAGCCGGACCATCCCAACAATCTTCATGGTTCGGTCAACACCGGTGGAGCTACTGCATCTGACCTAACCACATATGGCTTGCTTGGTTAGCTATCAATTAACCGTTTCGAATTTAATTTAGGACAGTTCAATTGTGTGAAGTTGACTTAGCTTGTTCATAAGGTTTTGCCTCGTTTGGTTGACTTATGATCAACTGTCGTTTTGTTTTGTGTGGTTCGTTTTTTGTGTTTTCAAAGTGTACTAGTAGGAATTTATATCTTTGCATGTATGGTGTTTGCTTTGTAAAATATATTGTTTCTAATCTTAAAATATTGTATTATATTTTTAACAAGTGGGTCAACCCGCGTTTCGTCGCGGAGTTGACCTGTTTTTTGAGTTAAAGAGACTCTCGCTTCGCCACAGTACCCACAAAATAGTGGATAATATTTGAGGGGCATTTTAAGAAACCGTTTCAAACAAAAGACCTCCTCGTTCCATTTAATGTCAATATTTGTGCTAGTGAAATTCAAACATGCAATATTCAATATCAGATATTTATAAACAACAGCTTTTCTTATATACCTCAGTTTAGATATGGGGAAGAAGGATCAAACACCCATATATTAAAAGCCTCTTCACGGATGAAAAGTCCAAACAAACAAAAGCCAATCACATATAAAAATATTAGTCCAAAATGCTTACTATATGATGAGTATATATACCTCTAACGGATAAAAAAAAGCAATAATAGAACCCACAACCAAAAATATGACTTTTGAAAGTCAAAATAGAAAAATATTAGTCCAAAAATGCATAATATTATACTGTAGAGGTAGACTATTTCAGGTGTTAGGGACATAAATACGAATGAGAACGTTTAAATCTTAACTCATGGGCACATGAGTTGCTCAAAAAAATCCACAATCATACCTAAGCAGGAGCAAACGATCTTCTTTCACATCTACAACCTGAAAACAGTAAGAGACCATAAAAATTTCTATAAGTTATGACACATCGATACAAAAATACAAAAAGGTGCATGTAAAAGTACCTTGAAACTCAAATCATAACATCATATAAAAAAATAACTCATTACGTTGTCTTATAATCTTTAATACAGGTCTTGCAATGATATAATGAGAGTGAGATACATTACTTTTAAGAGCCATACTCTTAAGGCCTTGAGGGACTTTGGACTCCCTATGATCTATACCTGTGACTTTACCAAATTGAAAAGAATCAAAGCTGCCCAGAGGATTAGGATAAGAACGAAGCATAAGATGTCTTTGGCAATTATCATCATAGCATGAAGGCAAAAAATAATATCAGGTAAACTATGAAACAAATAATTACAACTAACACACATATAAGGGAAGCTTTAGCAATCTAAATAAATTCTTAAAATTGACAAATACCTTGCCAGCGTTGAGCAGTAACACATAAACAAACACCTACAAATAAATTAAATAGCAACGTACGCATAAAATCAAAAAAAAGAAAAAAGAACGATGCAACTAAGCAAAATGAAAAAATTAATAACCTTAACAGCAGCCTTCTAAAGCAAAATGATGGTCGATTGATAAATCATAGAAACCTGCATTCACAAAAGAACATAAATACATCAGATGTAAGAAAAGAAACAAAAGCATGCAACAAAGTCCATTCAAAACCTAAATCGAAAGTCTCAAGAAGCACAGACAAAGCACGCAATTTAAAAATCAAAATCAAAGGCCTTAGACCTGTACAACTAATGGTTTGTTATATAATTTAGTTCAAGAAGATAAATTACCTATGACAAATCTGAGTAGTAAAGAACAATCCTCACTAAAACTTCATCAACATTCAACGCCTGAACACCTGAAATCCGACATATTTATTGAACATCGTAAACAAAAACGACAGCACTATCCTAAGATGCCAAACCAAATTGCTAGGTTCTAAGAAGAAGGCAATTTTGACCTCTAGAAGCCAACCTCGCTTCGCTTCGGGATTGATTTTTTTTAACGATCTATGCATTTCACATTTATTTAACAAATATAATGATATGCTACGCTTGTATACACATTATTTATTTTGATATTCAACACAAACTTTTTTTTACTTTTGATAACCAAAATAACAACAGATTTGTCAAATAATGCATGAAACTCAAATTAATTCTCAGAAGTACTTATAACTTACCAATTTTATCACATTCTCAAGTCTGCATCTCAAAGGGATGTCTCTGGTCTTTTGGATTTCAGTTCAGAATTTCCAACTGCACACTTTTGAATTATCATTTCTCATATTCAATAAACATTATCAAAGTTTAATGTTACCAACTTTTTTTAGCATCAAATTTTCATATTCAATAAAGATTCCAATTTCTCATGACCCTCTATTATTAATTACAACCTTTCCTAGCTTTTTAAAACCTCAGAGATGATTCAACATAATTTGGTGACATAAGTGGAATATTTCATAATAAGACCGGATGATAACACCGGATGATAATCATAAGTGGTTTAGTAATATTATTATTGACTAAAAAGATCAGATCCATCTAGGTGATATGCTTTTTACAATATTTATATAAAAGGATATAGAATTTGATATTTTGAACCTTTTTGCTTATTGTTTTATAAACAAAATAAAGTGATGTGTGCTGTAACACTATAAACAAATCATAACTTCTTTTTAAGTTTGATTAGTTGTCCGTTTAGGTATAATGAGATGATACCTATAGAGCGGACCTGTTCCCAGGCAGTTACTGGTTCTGCACACCTGTAACTTGTAGAAAAACAAAAACAATAAACCATTAACATAACTTGACAAACACATAAATCTGTTTGAAAGACTTATGCTGATAAACCATAACACCTATGTTGATAAACAGAACATCTTTATAGCATAGTAGAGTCTAAGAACAATAACAATAAGGAGTGATATAAAAGGTCATTTTGTGACTGAGGAAAACCTATAAGGGTGGACACAAAAGCACAAACACAAAAAAAACACATCATAATTAGGATTTAGAGTTCTCAATATCAGCTTCAATTGCACGCAGTAAGAATCAGCTATCAAAAAATTAGGGAAAACTGAAGCAATATAAGGCCGGTCACATCAGAATAATGATTTAAATGTAATGAGATATGAGCAACTGCAGCAGGTTGTACCTGAAATTATGCAGAACAAAGTGGATCTAATTAAATAGATTTGTAAACTTCACATTCTGTATACTTTCATATAAAATACCAAACCGTGTAATTTTACTAAACATTGAAAAATAAATTGAGACCTCATATACCTTAATAATTTCTTGAAATCTAGTTTCTCCTTATGTGAAATCTTTGCTTGCATCTGGATCCCAGTTTTTTTGCTAGCTGGTAAAAAATAATAATAAAATAAGTTCCAAACCGATAAGATCAGTGTTCCCAGACTCTAGTTCATTCAAATAAGAACATATCTCCTTTGAAGTTTACTAACACCAAGTAAACAAACATTAATCCCTTTGAAGTTTACTAACACCAAGTAAACAAACAAAAATCCAGAAACATCAAGGAATTTGAATGAACTATACCTCGTTATGAAAAGGCCACTAATCGATGCCTACAACAACAAAAATTCATTCAAATATGAACAACAACCCTCAGACAAAACGTTAGGGGAAAACACTAACCTGTTAATCGAAGAAGACAACCATCAACGATGAAGCGTCGATCACGATGAGGCGAACAACCTCTCCAAATAAAACCTAAGAATATAAAAAATCACATCCAACGGTTATAAATATAGACACAGAGGAAATCCATTGGAACAACATTAGGGTAAAAGCACAAACATGTTAATCGATGTAGGAGACGATGAACTGGGGTTAATCGATGACTGTTGAAGCGACTATGAATGCGACGATCGAAGATGAGTTGAGCGATTTTTGTAAATAAAATTAAAACAATCGATTCCAATTGAGTTTCAACCGGAGAAATCTAGTCGAACAACGTTGGGGGAAAAACACTAACCTTTTAATCGATGAAGGCGACGATAAGGCAGCGATCGACGATGAAGGCTGAGATGAACGATGAGCTGAATGGATGCTCTTCAGATCTAAAGCCACATCTACGATACACAGGACAACCGGCTACCACCATCGCCAGCGGCAACATCGATATCCGATAGAGAGAGAACATAGACACATCAATTTTGATTTCTAGGGTTTGTTATGGGTGAAGAGACGATGCGTGTGTGAGTGAAATGAGAGAGGGGAGGGCCATACCCTGGAGGCCTGGAATCCTGGATAAGGAACGTGGGTGGGTAAAGGAGTCAAAGGAAGGAGAATGTCTATTTTGCCCTTCAATTTAAACAACAATGAAAAACATGCCACAAAACTATATAATGTGCATTAGTGGCTTGTACACTATGTTTTAAAAATGGTACCACAACTTGTGTTATGTTAATATGGGGTAATACAACGTTTTCAATTTGATGTTCAGTCTCACTATTCAGGCTACTTCACCTTTTCTTCTTTTTCTTATTGGTCATGTGGGTCGATGGCCGAAACATGTTTCCTGGATATATCATATATCATTTCTTATTTCAAAAGAGTAAGTTGTACATACACAGGCTACTGTTCATAATACTTCTTTTTATCATATTGGCTCGTTAGGGCGGTGATCCACTTGTCTCCTTGACCCTCTACCTCTCCTTTCACACGTGTGTACATTAAATCCCCCACGCGTATACACGTAAATCCCTTTTAATCGATACAATGCCTCATAAACGCCTAGGCCTTTCTCTCTCCTACATCTCTCTTAATTTTCTACCTCTCTCATACTCGGAGAAGAAGTTATATGGTCTTCTTATCGTCGTTCTCTCTCTACTACATCTCTCTTCACCAGCTCAATTAGCATCGTCATCAATTTTGGCGTTTTTAGCTTGGTTGTTTTAACCATAGTAGATCGACGGTGGCGTTTCTATGTTTGGTGGCTAAGATTAGAAGAGTGGCCATCGGTTTGTGGGTTTTTTCCGGTTAGCTTATTTACGTTGAAGTAGTGGCCCTTTCGGCCATAACACCAGAATCAAGCACCTTCAATTAGTTGGAACATTTAAACTAAAGGACTCAAGTATCATGTAAAGATGATTACCTTTCTTAGTTAGCCACTCCTTGAAATCTGAACAGTCTTTCCGTTTATGTCTTTCCTTACGGTAGAACTTATAGTAGGATTTTTCTTTGGATTTCTTAGAGCTGGACGGAGCACTTGCATCTTTCTTATGGAACTTGGAAAACTCCTTCTTTTGAAACTTGTTCTTCTGCTTCTTTGGATTAGCAGTTATAAGGTAAGCAACTTCAGGATTTTCATGCTTCAAACGCTCTTCCTCTTGCACACACATGGAAATCAACTCACTCATCATCCATTTATCTTTCTGAGCATTATAGTTGACTTTGAATGTTTCAAAAGATGCATGAAAAGAATCATGATGAAATGCACCAGAAAATCGTCACTAATCTCCATGCTGTACTTCGTTGTCAGAAACTTCATAATAAGAGTGCTAGCATGCAGCTTTGAGTTTCCTTTGAAATATTCCTCAACAGAATCCATATAAGTTGTTGCATTGTCTGAATCTAGGATGACTCCCCTGATGACAATAGTGATGGTTTTCTTGATGATCATAAAAGATGTTCGGTTACACCTTTCCTATTTCTCATGAGCAATCTTCTGTTTAGTAGTACTTTCTTTAGTGATAGCAGGATCTAGTGCATAATTGAAATCCAGCATACCAAGAGTTAGCGTAACAGAATCTTTCCAAGGAGCAAAGTTGGCGCCAGTGAAGGTTTCAACTCCTAAATTTGAGGCTAAGAGTGGACAGTGGCGGACTCACCTTATAAGAATGGGGTTCATCCGACCCCCATGAAAAAAAAATGTTTAGTGTTATACTTACGATCGAATCATGACCGACCCCCAAGAAATTTTGTCACGGACCCCCATAAAATTTAATCAACGACCTAAACTGAAAAGAAAAAGATATGGAGAAGAAGAAGATGATGAATAGTGAAGCAAAAGGAAAGAAAATAGCAGCTTGAAGTTTTTTCCGGTGGCCGCGACGAGCTCTGTATCTTTAACTTCTAAGTTTACGGTGGAGAGTAGAGGAAAGAAGAGAGACAACTTTTAAAAGTCTTTTGGATACTTTATTTCATGAATTGACTATTGACAGTGACCACTTCTTTATTTTTCAATATTTAACATTAATAAATTCGACAAGAATGCCATTCTATATAAAATAGAAACATTTAAATTTTAAGTTTTCTCTTTCTTACCATTTTATATTTATTACCATTTTATGTAATTGTCTTCATCTATCGTTGAATGTGTTTTAGGATTTTTACTTTCTAAAATTTTGATATGCTTTAAATAATATGCAACTATAAAATATTTAGTTTTTTTATAATGTAAAGATATCTTTTATAAAGATAAATGCCTAAAACTACTAAAAAACTTTGATTTATAATAATATTAGTCATTTGAAGTAAATAGTTTTAGTCATGTCACTAGAGAAGGGATTCACATAATATAATAATATTCATTACTGAAGAAAAAAAAACTCATGATATAACAAGTAAATTGTATGTGTAAGAGAGAGAAGATTGTGATGCATCAAACAAAGAAGGTTTGATATTGTATATATATACAATTACAAACTTAACCTATGTTTTCGTGCCCCAAACCTTACGGATCCTACCCGACCCATCCATCACATATCCGTCTCCTCTAAAAACCCTAATCACCTCATTTCCCTTATTCACGAACATTCATCGGCCATTCGTTTTCTCCACCCTCTCAACTATCGAAGAACAATCATGCCAAGATCGATTGCAGGTAACTATCAATGATTTAAGATTTCATATCCTGTACGCAAAATCATCGATTCCTTATATATCAAAATCGCTTTTTTCTATATTGGATCTGAAAATCATCGTTGCCTCCTTCGTCTGTGCTCTCCAACAGATCAATACGGAATCTTGCAATCAATCGATCCAGGTAAACTAAGGCCTTCGTCGATTACATATACGATTCAGATTAACCTTTTCTCTTTAGTCGATTGTGCAAATCAACAGGTACTTTTTTAGGGTTTACTATCTTCCGAATTCATTAAATATTCTGTAAGTATACTAATTCTTCGTTTGTAATTCAAGACTTATGTTTACTAAATTTGTTCTTTATTGAATTTGTGGTTTATGATGATTTTTTTGCTTTAGACATTCACGATTTTGATTTCATTGTTCCATGAAATTTTAGTTGTTCTGCGAAATTTATCCCTTAAAATTTGATTGTTCAACAATTTTTATGGAATTTGTTCAATAAATGTGATTGCTTATTAGGTGAACATGGAATAGCATTGAGACTTTGCGTTAATATGGTTGATCTATGTTGCTAGAGGTAGAGAACACAAAAAACACAGTTATACACAGTTATTACCATCATCATCTTGATTATCCCTAAATTCACTTAAATGTTAGAAGGTAAGCCTTTTGTATACATATTCCCGGCTATCTTTTATAGGGTTCTTTCATGGGAATCACAGGCAGGTGTTTCGTTCATTATTGACTGCTTTTGTAAGATCCATTTCGTTTTTGCATCTTAGTTCAGTTGAGTTTTGTACTTATTCACCTATTGGTTTGCTTCTGCCGGTTGTTGCTCATGATGGTTAGCTTGGCTTAACTTTTGAGAAATCAAAGTTACTGATACGGTTAATTTTGAGCCTCTAGAATTTAGATTCTGAAAGAAGGTTTGATTAATTAATACACAAACTTCTCAACAAACCGCACGTTATGGAAACTGTTGCTGTTAATCTGTGAATCTGGCTTTCAGTAGCATATTATTGGATACAAATGTTGAAAATTTTGACTTGGTTATTAAGGTACCTATTCATAACTGTTTCTTATGCTTTTAAATGATTTAATTTTTTATGATTTATATTCCAAAAATAAATCATGAAGTTATACTCCTTTAACATAGATGTACATGTATCCACAAGGTTGCATATCTGTAAAGGGACCCAAGGTAAGACCAATTTCATTCTTAGCTTTTTATAGAGTGCCTTTTTTATATCTTCATTGTGCGCCTATTTAAATTTGATTCCGATATGATAAACTTATGCAGATATCGATTTGATGAAGGAAATGTTCGAGTAATAATTGTTGGGGGAAGATATGTCAGGGGGAGGAAAGGTGTTTCTCCGGCTTTGGCTTTTTCAAATGGGACTACGAATCTGGAAGGTAAGATGTTGAAAAAATTATATCGTTCTCTTCTTTGAAGTTCATTCGATATGATTTATATTCAAGTTATCTTTAGTTTAGTTAACTTTTTTTTTACTCATAAATGATTGAAAATTAATCTTCCAAAGAGTTACTTAAACAATGTAGTTAGAGTTGTTACAAATAAAAAAGGGTTTTAGAACAAGGGATGTATCCATAAAACTCTGGAGTAAACAGTTTAAATTGTTGTTAAATGTGCTAGAAGCCTAGAACAGGTAATATATATTGCATAAAAATGCAATGAAAACTATGTTCAGATGTAGAAATGAAAATAGCAAAAACTGTTCAGTCATATGCGGTAGGAATTGGGGGTTCTAAATTAGAGTTTGGGTTTGCTTAGCAAGCTTTGTATTTCCGGTTGATATTTGATAATCAGCAAAATGAGAGATTATCTCACAACCATACATTTAGATTTTTGGTTTGCTTTGCAATTACTCTTTGAAAGTTTTGATGTAATTGGAATATGTTTTCTATGTATTTTGATTAGGTTGAATTTGAGTTATATGGTGGCTTGGGTGTTCAATTTTTGCTAGAGTTGCAACTCTTGCTATTTACACCATTATCCAGGTTTTTCTCCTTATGTTTTAATGCTTTTTTTGGGAGCACTATGTGTACACAAGTATATCGATATACTCTGACTGCAGTGCTTATTCACTTTTCATCTCAGACTTGAATCATATATTGAAGATAATGAGTACGTGGTATTCCATACAATTAATTCTTATGAGTCGCTTACTTTTGATTTTGTAGGTGATGCATATAGAGGATTTTAAGGTTTTCTACAAAATAGCAAATTTTTTAGTCTAAGCGAATATGTATTTACAACTACAAATGAATTTGTACAGTCTCAACTACACACTATTATGAAAATGGCCTTGCAAAGCAATAGTTAACGCATCCACTGCATCGATCGAGTTCAAGAAAGAGACCAGGGGTAGACGGTCTATTTCTACAAATAAATAACGTGCTGCTTCAGGTACATTACTTTACCCTTAGACAACTGATTGGTTAATGAAGGATTGGGTTGTGTAACGGCTCGAGAATGGGTTCGATGATATAGGAGCAACAATCTTTATCTTATTAGCTTTTTTATTATTTATTATGTTATTGAGATTGAGATGAAACTGCCCTGCAAGTAATTTTTTTTGCTCAATCCGGGTTTATAAATTCAAGTTTGTTTTCTCCGCATGGGACTTTTTTGCTTCATTTATTTGCTTTCATTACCTTGATTTATCTTTGAAATTGAGATTTTAACATTGAACTCTTTTGTGTTTTGAGGTTAAAGTATTGTGTGTTGGTTTTTCTTTAAAATTGAGCGTACTTACATTGTTTTATGCATCCCTGATATAGCACCCGCAACTAAAACAGTAAAACTCGCTTTGACCCGTTCGGATAAAATACCAATTTTCCAATGTATTTTACTCGACTTAAATTTCAAACGACTTCTATGTGTGGTTTTTATGCTTTAACTTTCGAGTTGGAGTTTGGTCTTAGACTATCATCTTTCTTAACTGGATCAAGCTACCCTCTTATTATGTCATCAATTTCCTTCTCAGGCTTTATTTTGTAATATTTTCCCAGATTTTTCTTAATAACTGCAATGCATCACTGTCCTTTTTAGGGGTATTTTTTTTGGGCGGAGCAGAAAAGCTACAAAAAACAATAGATTAAATTGGATATTAATAGGTTGAGATCTTTTAAATCAAAACTGAACTTCTATTTTGGCATTGAATCATTGATGTTTGATAGACATTATGCAGTAAACATGCTTATCTGAGCTGATTAATTTCTTGAATATATTTGGTGTTGTTCTAGAAAGAGCTTGGCTATATATATGGTGCGTGGATGACAGAAACTAAACATCTAATTTTGGTAAGCATTATCCCGGATTGTTGTATGGGATGGATACAACTTATGCCTCTATGGGTCGGGATTTTTTGGTTGTTTATGGAACTGTAGTATGTTGCCATTATAATGGAACCTTAAATGATTTTGTTCATGTTTATGGAACTGTGGCAATTTCTTTGTGGGCATTAGTATGTTAGTGTGTGTGTTTTGGTGTTTCTTATTGAAAGTGCTTGCAACCAACATTCATCTAACATTGAGGTTACTACGCGTTGGATATAACCGCACAACCAGGGGCGGGGCTTAAGAGGGGGGCGAGGCACCCGCTCAAATTCAACATCGTAGTAGGAAAATTTACCTTCCTTTTTATAGGCCCCTTCGAAAAGATCTCTCTAGGCCCCTGATAAGAGCGGCTAAGGCAAAAGGTGGAGATGGTGATGGAGTTCCTCATCATTAGGCCACTTTCATTTGTATGTATTTATATTTATTCATATCTTTGGTTATAGCCTGACATATAGTAGTTTAAATACATATAGTAGTTTAAATACAAGCCGCATTGTATTTGTATATTTGTATTTAAACGTAAATACAATAGAAAATTGAAGTGCATCTCTATTCTTCATAGGTAAAGATATAGTCTTTAGTTTACAATTACAGATTTGAGTTGCCAGATTTCATTTTGTGTGTATTGAATAGATTTAATCTTGAATAGATTTAATCTTTGTTAAAATGAACATAATAGGTTGACTTTGTTGCTTACAAAAACTTTAAGACATTGTATAACTGAATAAAGTATTTTTAGTCATTGTACTTCAAATTAGAGTTATCTTCATTTATTCAAATGTCTCAGAAAAACATATTTTCCATAAACAAGTAGTCTTTATTAGTAAATGTAGTGAAAATTTGGACCACTGAGAGTGATTACTGAAAATTGGATTATTGCTGACCACAGTGGCAGATCTAGAAACTTTTATCAGTGGGGTCCAAAATGGATCATATAAAGGGTGGGATCGGATCATGCCAGATCGGGATTAGAACGAGTCCGATAATTTTATATTCACTAGATATTTACAAAATATGAATTATATATTTCTTGACCACTTATTATTACACAAATTTTTAAAGAATTTAATAGAATTTCAATGTTTCGTCTCGATTTTTTAAACACATTGCTTATAAAACATTTAATATAGATAACACAATATTAAGAGTCCATAAGTACGTGTGAGTTTCATATCGTATTTTTCTCTTTTATAAGAAAGATATTTATATGATTGAAAATATTGTTTAGTAAAATCAAGTAAATTAATAAAGTGAAATGTAAGTAAAAATATTTTTATATTTTAGTTTTGAATGATAGATCACTGATTTACAATCAGAAAAAAGTAAAAAGTTTGTCATTTGCTAGCTGTATATGTGAAGGTGTCTAGAACTCTAGACCATGTAAAAGGACAAAAGATAAGTATAAAAGATATGGATTAAAATATTAGGTTGTAGGTAGGTTTTAAAAGTCTACCACTATCATCATCTTCCTTTCTCATTTCCAGCTCTGCTTCTCATTCCGGCGTAACTCCGACGATGCTTGTATGACTACAGGATCTCTCTCTTCACATTTCTTTCTTCTTTTTCACTTCTTGGGTGCCTGCAAAAAAAATGTATGGGTGCCTAATCGAAGATTAATCAAGATTACAGTTAAATAACATTACAATTTAATGGTTGAGTGGGTGCCTTGGACCCCACTCAGCAAGCCATAGATCCGCCCCTGGCTGACCACTCTTAAAAGTTTGGATTATTTAAATCCAATTTTCCTCTCTTTTATAGCTCATACTTTGAAACCTCACTTAAGTGCCTAAATGTGTCTAAATTGATACTTTGGAATCCTTTTTTAACCCATTTTACACTTTCTAATTTTCAACCTCAATAGCAATTTTTTCTGCCCATTAAAAGTTTTTCCCTTGAATTTTTTTTTACTATTAAAAAAATATAAATTTTTATGCTATATGTTTCTTATTTAAAACTAATATTAAATTTATGATCCTCTTAAATTAATAAGAAATATGTTTATTCAAAATTTATATAACATGAAAAAAAAGGTAAACAAAAAATTGAGAATTACCTAATACATTTATAAACCTATATTTTTTTTATTTTCCGGATTACCGCAGCAACGCGCGGTTGATCTCTAGTTTGATACATAATAAAGTCTAACATATAGTACTAGAAAAATTGAGAAGTGTCCATTATAGATTTAGAAATTAGGATAGATTTATTTTAGTGTTAACCATTTTATATATTCCTTGCTTTTTCCTTTTTATTATTTTTGTAATCGCACATAAAAATGAATGCAGGAATTATAGTATTTTTAATCATTTTTAGTTACACACAATAATGATCTAGATAAGGTGATAGAAAACATAATGTCTAGATATTAAAAAATCCGACCCAAATATAAAAAAATTATGGGTTTACCACTGGTTTTCATATATTAAGTTGGTATTTTTATCACATAACGTGATCCGACCCGAACTGAACCACTGTAAAAAAAAATAGTATATAGAGGTGGACGACCGAAACTCGAAAACTTCCGAACCCAATCAAAAAAATTCCTGGATTCGCCACTGAGAGTGGATTGGGAAAAATGAATAGGATACTTATCTAAAGAATAAATTATAGTGATTCTACGAGGTGCTTAAATTAATGCATAATAATAAGGCATAAAGCTTAAAATAAGGACAATTATTAATCTAGTGAAGCTATGATAAAGTTTATTATAACACAAAAACAACAGACTAATTAGGTCACACTCAAATGAATTGGCTTTCGCTTTGGTTACTTGCCTATAACCTAAGCATTATGAATATAATAAGGGTATGTGCAAAAAATAATGTAACACATCAGTTTTGGCCAGAAATGGTACATTTAAGTTTTATGCACATATTTGTTTCGCTGAATACAAATGCAACTTATCAGCTTTGCGCAGAAGTGAAACAAATGTATGTGTAAGACGAATGTTTAATTTTAGTTGAGTAACATATAAAAGCAACAAATCAGCTTTGGCCAGAATTGAAACTTTAAAGATGTTATTAAGATAAACAAACAAATCAGTTTTGACTAAGACCCCATTTGTTTTCCGTTAGAGTCCGAATGTATGTGGTATGTGAGTATCCATTGAGATACCCATAATTTATAACTTATTTATTGATTGAATAAACTAATTGTTATTCATTACCTTTGTATAAATCATCAATTTCTTTTGTCAAGTTATTCGCATGAACCATCATGAATATCAATTAACTGATGTTAAACAAACTAAAGAACACTTATAATTTGTGAGAAACATCCGGCTCTTTTTCTTTTCTTAAACAAACTCAAAAATTAGAAAACAAGAAAATTTAATTTGACTTGAACTCTTAAAATTGGAATATCGAACTTTTAAATCAGGAAAGTAAATCTTGAAAATAAAGACTCAAACAATAAACTAAATAACTCAAACCATACTTCCAGAAGATCGCCAACATCGCCAAATCCAAAGGTGGTCTCGGTGTCGGGAGTCTCAAAATCGCCAACATCGCCCTGCTATTCAAATGGCTCTGGAGATTTAAGTCTGAACCATCATCTATATGGGCTAAAGTGATAAAGGCAATCCATACTTCCAGAAGATCTAACGGCCTACTCCCTCTCCGGAAAACTGTTCCGGGCATTTGGAAATTCATCCCACAAACTCACCAAGTTCTGCTCGACTGTGACATCGATGTTATTAACGCGGACAACGGGGCTGTTTTCGAAACCAAAATCATCAGAAGGGCAGTTGAAGACAGGACCTGCCCTGAATACGAGTACAAGTTTTCTTGGCTCCATTGGATTCCCAAAAAAGTAAATCTTTTTTCTTGGCGGGCTGCTCTAAATCGTATTCCCTCAAAAGAAAACCTCATCAAACGTGGTATTCCCCTTCCGTTCAGCGGCTGCTCCTGGTGTTCTCATGAAGTCGAATCTGCAGATCACCTATGTCTCTCCTGTCCTGTGGCAACTCAAACCTGGAATATAATCAAGGGCTGGTGCAGATTCGACTTTAACACAAACAGCTCTATCCGGGAGCTCCTGGATCTCACTGCTGCTAATGCAAAAACCAAGAAATCGATTAACGTCCTGAGAACCATCGCCGCCTACACTCTTTGGCATCTATGGTTGGCTCGTAATGGTAAAGTCTTTAACCATCGGAACTCAAACCAAGACTAAAACTAAAAAATTCATATATACATTCTGGATGCTCTCCCCAATCCGGATGTGGATGATAATATAATTTCGAAGCTGTGAGATCAAAACATAAATTTTTGACTTAGACTTGATCTTACGAAACACATTACTACAAACTTGGACATTCATTTAACGGAAGAGGATGACGAGTATGTTTTATGTACTTTTCTAATTATTTTATGTATTGTTTCTAGTTAATGGATTTATGTTTTCTAAATTTATTATTTTATTCATTCAAATATGTGTTTTATTTTTTTACCGAAAAAATGCTAGGCCAATTTCAGACTTGGCTATTATTAGAGTAGTACAGGTAAAAATATCCTGGCAAAATCAAATTGAATTAAGACTAAAAATTCTTCAGACTTGTTAGGTTTCAACCCCTCCATCTTTAGGGCACAAAGTAAAACTCTTTGACACACATGAAGGTTATGTTAGACCAAAAATACATAAATTAGAAGTCTTTGATCACCCAATAAAAATTGATAAAAATAAAATAAACTTTCTTTTCTTTTTGACAATAACACCTTAAGAATAAAATCAACACAACATACATTCCTTAGTATTTGTATTCAGAACTTCTTTAATTACAATATCAACTAATCCTTCTTTTCTTTTTTGGATAACACCTAAATCTTTGAGAATAAATTCATCATACTTACACTTTCAGTATTTAATATCATAACTTTACAAAAAAATCATAACTTTACAAAAAAAACATATCATTTACCATCATATTGATAAATGATAAGATTTTGCCTTACCTAAAGATCATGAGTTCTATTCTAGTCATAGACGGTTTTTTAATGATTAAAAGGTTAGATTAAGAGTAGATTACCGTTAACCGTTAAAGAATAATTACCACCGTAATATCCACCACCAAGAAAGTAAACTATTTTTAACACATAAGGATAAATTACAAGTATTTGGTCACCCATTAAGAAACCGCACCCTGAAGTCCTCTTCAAAGTTCAAACCCCCTGGTCTTAGGTTTTTTAGTTGATTGTGTGCCCCACTTTAAACCCTCTCAAATTCTTTAATCAATCAAAATCCATCTATCTGCTCATTGACAGAAACTATCAGAGCCGCCGGCCGCCACGCCGCCGCCGCCGCCATGGGAGCTCTCGCCGCTGACCTCACTTGGACCAATGAAGACGATTTCAGACTCCGAAAAGCAGCCGAGGTAACCTACATTCATCGCTAGGGTTACTTGACGCATTTTTCCCATCGGTTAACTGTTCGTTGTTAGGTTTGGATCATATTTGTATTAACTTCAATTAATTGATATTCATTATTAGCAATTCGTTATGATCAGAACAACAATTGCGTGTTTGAATATCACATTCCACTTGTTTTGAAATTGATCATTGTGGTTTAGATCATATTTTTATTAACATCAAGTAATTGATGTTCCTGAATCCTGATGATTCATACAAATAACTGACAAAAGAAATTGATGATTTATACAAAGAATTGGTACAGAAACTTGATGATTTATACAAATAGTTTGATTTGAGTTGTTGTTGATTGGTATTCTTTTTAACTACTTCATTGTCATATAGAGGCTCAGTCTTTGTGTGTTTGATTGCTTGAAATAGCCTACTTTACAAATAGGTTTTGTTTTCTTGAATGAAATCTTGGTTAAGTTTGAAAATTCTCTAACAGCCCCAAGGTATTCTTGTAAATGAGGCTTCATTCTTGAATTCAGCCATGATACGATCTAGTTTTTTAAAGGCGCGCCTAGGTGCATTGCGACCGCTGGCTAAGTAAGACGCAATGTGTATGAAAAGCGCGCTTTAGGCTCAAAAAGTTCATGGAAAAGCGGCAAAAAGTGCAGTCTTGAGGCGTGCCTTTCGTATGGGAAAATTTTGGGGATCAGGATGTTATACATATGCCTTTTTAGGTTGTACATATATATGATATTTATATATAAAACTTATTTATAGCTGAGTTTTGGTTAGGTGCTGCCAACTATCTATGAAATATATAAAAAGAGTACTTAAATAAATTGTGCCTCACGTATGAAAAGTAGTGCGCCTTGTGCTTTTTAAAACCAAGGATATGATTAGCAACGTGTTTAGAGACTTGAATCCGGCATGGGTGGAAGTTACATAAGTTACACTAGAGAAAGAACAAAAGTTTAATAACTATCTAGCTTAATAGGTATGAGACACTAACCTATCTATTTCTGTGACTTATTGTTATTATTTTAGGCTGGTACCTCATTCGAATCACTAGCTAGAGGAGATGTAAAGTTCTCCAAACGGTTCACAATTCAAGAGCTGCAGGATCGATGGCTTGCCATACTCTATGATCCCGTTGTTTCCGCCGAGTCATCAGCTCGTATGCTGGAGTTTGAGCATGATGACTCAGCTCCGATTATAAAAGCCAATAGTTTGGGAAACATTGAGGAGATTGTTATTCCTGTATGTGGCAAGAGAAAGCCGGAGAGTATACGAAAACGTTTCTATGCTATGCAAAAGAAAATAAGACAGGATCATATGCCAGCTGTCGATCCTGCTGCAGATTTTTGTGCCCCCCTGCAAAATGACGAGCCTGTTGACTTTTTGACATATGAAGCGGCTTATGATGCTGATATTACGAATCTTGATGTTAATCAATATTACAATGGAGAAAACAACTGTAACGATGAGGAATCTGATGGATTTGATGAAATTCTTGAGTTACTTGAAGCCAAAGGACCGGAATTATTACCACCCATTATTGATGAACCTAATTTGGAAAAGTTTGATGAGTATCCTCTGATCCAAAACTTACCAAATGTCAATCCGGATGATGCTCAGCTGGAAAACCAAATGTATATTGATCACACTACAAATGGAGTTGCTAATAATACCACCAATTATTTGATAAATGACCTTTTTGACCTCACTATGGAGGAGGATGAGCTTCCTTTGATGGATGCTGACGGGAACTTAATCGACATGTCATACATTGATGATTTGAGCTCACATTGGCTAGATTCTCCTAAGAATAATAGCAATGACGCTAATCAAGATACCGTTCTAGTAGATGAGTTTCTTGATAATAACAAGAGTCAGCCTGAATATGTAAATCATGAAGCAAAAACCTTGGATGGTTTATTGATGGCATCTTTCAAACCACCTCTTACTTCAGTAATCATCTGCACTTTAAATACCGAGGACCCAGAAATACCCAGCAATGATGACGTTTTTCTTCTGAATCTTGTTCCCTCTACATCTCAAGAAATGCAAATGGATGTTTTCAAACCTCCACTACCACCTCAGCTACCATCCAAATCTGTTAATAGGGTTTCTGGAGCTGATGTGAAAAGGGATTTCAGGGTTCAGAAGCAGATAATCCCGAAAAACAATCGATATGAGCAACCCCAATATTCTTCACCAATAATCGGTTCACAATTTCGATCAGAAATACAAGGGGATCAGAGGATTAAGCGGGATTTTTCTGATGCAGATCAGTCCCAAGTTTGTCCAGCAATCATATCAAGAAGCAATCTTTTTCCAGCATCTGAGAAAACAACTTTAAAACCCGAGCAGGAAATGCATCATTTTAGTTCTGTAAGGAGTGTTTCTGATGATAAAGATATCTTCACAAACCATGCTCAGTTGAATCCTATGACCACCATTCAACAACAAGAAACACTAAATGTTGAAATAGTCTCTTCAGAAGTGAATAATCCAATTTTGATTTCAAGAAATTTGCCAATAGATGAGGAAGCAAGTTCATCTCAGAGTGATGATGATGGTGATTATGATATACCTAATTTTTCTGATGTCGAAGCAATGGTAATTGTTTATCATTAGACTTGCTTCTATTGTTTATTTTTTAATTTTCAGAACTTTTATTTTTTATTCAGTTATTAGTTATCACAACCTCTTTTTTTTTTCTTTTTTTTCTTTTTGTATTTTTGCAGATACTTGATGAGGATTCGAGCCTAGATGAACAACATTTATATTTGAATCGAATTGGGAGTTCTGAGCTTCTACAAAGTACATTACTTTACAATCTTATATAATTGTTAGATCTTTATTCATATTGATTGTCTTCATCTCAAATTTATCAAATCATGAATCTTATCTAATCATAAGATTCAGTTGAAGATCTCAAAATATTTAGAATTTTTTTAACCATAATCAATAATCTTGAATTAATTTTGCAGCATTTAAATACGAGAATGCCGATACTCAAAAGAGAATCATGAGGCTGGAACAAGCCGCTGATGCTTTTGTAAAAAGAGAGATGAAATCACAAGGAGCTTTTGCTATTTTACAAGGGAGACATACGAAGTATTATGTTAAGAAACCAGAGGTAGAAGGACTAATTTACAACTAAATTCCCTATATTTTGTTTATATAAATGCATATTGTGGTTTAGGTTTTAATCGGAAGGGCAACCGAGGAATTTAGTGTTGACATTGACTTGGGAAGAGAAGGCCAAAACAGTAGAGTATCGCGACGGCAGGTAATACAGTTAATCATATATTCCCCTCAAAACATTGTATAATATTATATCTTATGAACAAAAAACTCATATTATCACATAAACCCATTTTTAAAATTATAAGAGTTTTGGAGTGTAAGGGTAAAGAGAAGGTTATAATGGTCATAATATAAAATTATAAATTGTATTTGTAGAACAGGCAAATATGACATTTTTATTATTTCTAATGAATATTTAATATTAAGTTATTTGGTTGAGTGAATATGATATTATGCAAGTTTTTTTTTTTTTTTTGTTTCTGGGGTAAAAACAAAAGAAATAATAATGTAGTAAATAAATTTATATAAAAGATAGGAAAAATTAATATTTGTCAATATTTCAGGCAATTATACACATGGATAATGAGGGTTCCTTCCATATGAAGAACCTTAGCAAATATTCAATCTTCATAAACAGCATGGAATTAGCAACCAACCAGAGTATAAGCTTGACTTCAAGTTGTTTAATTGAGGTAATAATTTCAATTTTCAACAATCACCTTAATATTATAGTGTAAGGATGCTCACATCAAGCACAAGTGGCCCGAAACCGAGCTTTGATGTTAAATTGTTATCTTCAATTTCTAGATGATTTTTAATTGTTAGTGATTGTGATAAATTTTGTTACAGATAAAAGGAATGGCTTTTCTGTTCGAGACAAATGAAGCGCGTATAAAACAGCATGTCGATAGCACGAAGAACAAAACCGAAATGGCGGATTCTTAAATCTTTCAAGTTTTGACCTCTAAATTACTTAGGAAAGTGCTACTTTTTAACTGCACTTTCGGTTCTTCTTGTCTAGTGATTCACGATTTTTTCTTATTAAACCTTCTAGTTACTAGATAAAATTGTTCACTTGAATCAAGTTTTGTGCAATTTATTTACCTTTAAATGTCTATTTTGCATAACATTTTTTTATGAGAGAAAATTCTGTAAAATCTGGAAAACTTTATATGAGAAGATGAAGCTTTTCTGGCGGAATGGTGTAATATTATATTTATTTTAGAAAAAAATATAATTTAATTATCCTATTTTCACATTTTAACGTTTAGAGTTAATTATATATCTTCCGTCCCTATAGTTTATTTAAAATTATAGTTTTGGTTCGTTAACATAAAAGTTACATATCTTCCATTTTTAAGATTGTCCATTTGTTTTGGTTTCAGCCCATAATGCAATATGGTTTTCTATTAATGTTGGGCCATCTGTACCTAACATGAAGATTTTGTTGTTTTATTCAATGTTGCAGAAATCGCGATTAATCAGTGATTAATCATCGATTAATCGTTTGGCGTCCCTCACTGTCTACGATTAATGGTTAACAGTCAGTTGGTCAACAACGGTCAACATCGGTCATTGGCGGCCTTGACGGTTAGCCAATTTTTTTTTAATTAAAAAAATAAAAACTTAAAAAATTGTAGTTTTTGACTACTTTTTGACTACTTTTTGACTTAAATGTCTTTGTTTTTTGGGATTATTAAACGTAGTCGACTTTATTATTGTAGCTTTGACTTAAACGTTTATATAAGTACTAATTTATTTCTTTTTAAGGTTATTTACTTATTTACTTATTAATTATTGAGAGATAAAAAGTAAAATTCAAATCAAAGTTGGACAACCAAAAAATATTATATAGGTATTTTACTAAAATACCTAGGTTTTCCAGGTTTTGTAATAATTTAGGGTATCCGATTAATCGCTGATTAATCACGATTAATCCGATTAATCGCTTAACACCAGTCGACCGTCGAGCTACTGTCAAGCGATTTCTGCAACCCCGGTTTTATCCCTAATCGAAACAAGAATCCAACAGATACAACAAATTTTTTTTAACTGAAATAGCAAGACACTACAACAGCCTCATCAAAGCTACAAATCCAAATGTGAAGGAGAATTACACCACTGGCTCCAAGCAATATCTTTCATCTTATATCTAGTAACAACCCAAAGAAAATTAAGATTCTTCATCTTCTTAATGATGTAACTGAGCTCCGGTCACCTTCCTTTCTTCATTACGAACACGCCAAAGCACCCAACAAACACAAAAAATAAATTAATGTGGGTATTCTTTCCATTTGAGCTCTCCACACAAATAAATTAATCTTCATCGGCACCAACTTGTTCCACTCTAGCACAAACACCCTCGGATCATCATCTTTAGCCATAACAAGATTTTTGAGATTTTTTACAGAAAAACTCCCACTGGAATCCATCCCCCACTTCCAGCCCATATTTGTATTTTCAATCAGCCCTATAATACTCCTTCCTTGATTAACAAAGAACCCCTTAATTTTAATCAAACTAGTCCACACACCACTAAAGCGATTATTGCAATGAATAACTTGCGATCTCCTACTCCTAGCATGAATTCCTTGTACCACTTTCCTCCACAAGTTGTCGGGCTCTGTGACAAATCGCCAATACCATTTTGCAATTAAGCAATAATTCATTGTACCAAGCAGGATGAGGCCGAGACTACCCTCCTTTTTGGGTTTGAAGAATGTATCTTTGCCCACACAATGAATCTTCTTTTTACTATTATCACCACCCCACAAAAAATTATTTCTAATTTTTTCCAGTATTTGAATAACTTTTTTTGACGCCTTATACAAAGAGAAATAATACGTTGAAAGACTATCGAGAATCGCCTTGACAAGACGAGTCTCCCCTCTTATGACATTTTTTGCTTTCCACAATGAAAGTCTAGATTCAAAAATATGGATAACAGTCTCCTAGTGCTTTATCTGATTCACATTTACCCCCACCACCATGCCGAGATATTTGAAAGGATTTCACCATGCTTGCATTTTAATTTTCCAACCCATGTGTTTACATTTTGTTGCTCCTTGTTGAATCCGAATAAGCCACATTTTTTAAGATTGACTCTAGCTTAATCGATCCGGAGACAAGAAAAAAATCGCCTTAGCAATCTTGCCAAGTTGTCAATGTTTTTACCACTCCACATCTCCAAAACCAATGCGTCGTTCGTGAATAGAAGATGAGTAAGTGTAGGCCCTCCGTTTGGAATTTGAATCCCCTCAAAAATTCCCATGGAAGAAGCTTTAGAGAGTATACAATAAAACACTTCCATAACGATAAGGAAGAGGTATGGTGAAAGAGGATCGCCTTGCCTTATCTCCCTCGTACATTGGAACTCCTTGGTTGGTAACCCATTTACCAATACCGACGCTCCCGAGGACTCTAAAGTTCCACCCACCTATTTCCTCCGTTATCCTGATAGTTCATTTGACTCAAGTGGTTTCTTCATAGTAACTTGGTTACTACTCCACATCATTCAACTTGTTTTTGAAATCAACCATTGGAGCTGCTTAGCCTAGGTGGCTTCCGTGTTGAACCATCGAACTTTTTAGGTGTTGGAAATCATATGTACTTCACATCTTATCAATATTTATTTAGAATTTTTTGTTAGTTTTAAGTAATTTCTGATTAACTATAATGGTTGATGTCTCAAGGCTAGGGATAATTTGATGGTATAGTGGTGGTTTCTCATTCCCCACTTAAAAGATTATGAATTCAAATCCTACAAAGTATAAATGTGATGATTTAACTGGTATAGTTTTAACACTCAATGTTACTATAAAAGCATCAAGCGAATATAAACGACGACTAATCTGTGTTTAACGATAGGTTTTAACTTATAGAAATACAAATGCAAGTAGACAATCACCCCGGCGGGCAACAAGCTGCGCCGCCAAGCCTTTCTGAATAGCAAAACTGAGTCTCGTGAAATCACCACCACTTGCTTATAAAGTCTAAGTCTAATTATCTCACTCATATCTAGACAATGTGAGACTTTGGTGTATAGAAACTTTGTCCTCTTAGTTGAAGGTCATGGGTTTAAAGTCTCAAACCTAAACAACGGTGTATATGGTGTAATCTCGTTCAAGGGTAGTTTAGGAATATGATAGATTTGTCGCTAAAAAAAGAGGATAGGCTATTCGTACCCCCCCCCCCCCCTAATTACTTGTTGCACTCCCTCCTGAGATTTATTTTAAAAATTATCATATTCCACCCCTATAAAATTATTTTTTATAAAGATAGTTTATTTTAAACAGTTTTTTAAATAAAATAACAAAAAAATTAATCATTTTTTAAAAAACTGTTTAAAAAACGTTTTAAGTTTTTTTCAACAGTTTTTTTAAAAGTTTTTTAAAGAGTTTTTTCATTTAAAAAAACGTTTTAAACAGATTTTTTATAAAAACGTTTTTTAACATTTAAAAAAAAGTTTTTTAAACAACTTTTAAAAAAAACGTTTTTAAACAATTAAAAAAATATTTTTTACCAGTTCTATTTTTTAATTAAAAACGATAATCATTTTTCAAAACTGTTTAAAAACATTTTTTAATATTGTTATTTTTAAAAACATTTTTAATAGTTTTTAAAAGTTTTCTAAACAGTTTTGTAAAAAAGTTTTTAAACGTTTTAAACAGTTTTCTTTTAGTTTTTTTAAAGAACGCTCAGTTTTTTTTTAATTAAAATGTTTTTTTAAGAGTTTTATTTTTTTATAAATTTTTGTAAAAAGAAACTGTTTAAAAAAATTATTGGTTAAAATATACCAAATTAAGATAGAAAGGTTTGAGTGGTAATTATCTATAAATTGAGGAAGGTTGTACAACAAATAAAAATCAATTATAAAAGGGATACGCGCATAGTAACACCCAAAAAAATTATCTCACTCATACCGACGGTATTGTGGGATGATTTGCAAGTGGACTGGGTGGTATATTGCATTAATCAAAGTGGTCCACTATTTGATCCATTTATTACGGGTGCTTTTAAGGTGCTTTTATAGGGGTCCTGCTATTTATACATCTCAATATGCAGCGTATTGGGCAATACTCTGCGTATAGGACTAATATGCAGCGTATTACCCAATACTCTGCGTATAGGTTTCTGGTGAATTTTTTTTATGTTTTGTGTTATTTGTTTTTTTGGATAAAAAGTTATTAAAATCCAAAAAAAATTAAAAAAAATTAAAAACACTCATGGAGGGTGATGTCTTTTTCATCAATAGGTCACCAACAACCCACAAACATTATTTACATTTTTTTTTTTACAAAACACTCAAACACCTAGCTAATATAGCATGTTTTAAATTGAAAAAAATATTGAAGTATTTTTAAAAAATCTAAAAAATTCACATAACGTTTTTATGAACTTAACTAAAGGAGGTCATGAGGAAAAAAATACATCAGATGTTCATAACTTTTTTGTTTTTTTTTGGTTTAAATAATTTTTTGTAAATAATGTTTGTGGGTTGTTGGTGACCTATTGACGAAAAAGACATCACCCTTCATGAGTGTTTTTATTTATTTAATTTTTTTTTTGTTTTTAATAACTTTTTACCCAAAAAACAAATAACACAAAACTTTAAAAAAAAAATCACCAGAAACCTATACGCAGAGTATTGGGTAATACGCTGCATATTAGTCCTATACGCAGAGTATTGCCCAATACGCTGCATATTGAGATGTCTAAATAGCCGGACCCCTTTTATAGATTTGATTTTAAGTGGATGTGTTATTGTAGTATGTTATATTCATTGAAGTTTGAAAGAAACGTCTAGATATTGAGATTTGAATTTTTGTTGGATCATGTGACCTTTGGTCTTTATTTCAATTTAAGTGGCGACAAATCAAGTCTCATTACTCATAAGTACGTAGAAAATGAATTTTAAGAGTAGATTTAAGCGGGTTTATTGTAAATATAAAAAAATGTCATTTTTGTTTAAATGAAATGAATTCTATCCACTCGTATTCATGTCTAACAACTAACAAGAATACAAGTTTGTCATATCCGGTATGTATCGGCCGTATGGCCGGCAACATTATTTAGATGGCAACATAATTTATTTTACAAGAAATATATATTTTCTGTTTTTTTATGATTACGATATTTTTTTTCTAACAATTAAGTAACTACACTTGCAATTTAGAGGGTTTGAATTCATAAAAACTTTCGGTTGAAAAACCATCATGTTTTTTTTTTTGAATGGCAATTTTTGGCTCAGCGGTGTATCGGGACTGGTTACCCTGGACCTACCCACTGTCTCGAGTCCGAACCTCATAGCGAGGGAACCCGGGAGCGCCCCCCATTTGCACCATCGGGCGGGAACCGGACAAACCCGTAAACTCTCCCTTGTGACTTAGGATCAAGCACAAGGCCCAATCCTTTATTGCCCACCAATATCTCACAAAGTGGTGTAAGTGGGACTAGAACTTGGGTCTCTCAACCACAAGTTTAGAATTTTTAACCACTACACCATCATGTTATCCCTTTTGAAAAGATCGTGATTTTTTAACATACTATGCGTTCAATCAGATCATTTCACAGTTACTAAACGGGTGTTGCTATTCGTGGGTGAGGTTATTGTGAGAAGTTTAGTTTGAATAAGAAGGATAATAAGGAATAATAGTCATTAGATCTTCAATTAAATGAAGATCTATGGCTCAAAAATTTTCTAGATAGAATTAGAGAGAAAAACTAAAGAAAACAATAGATAGAAGGGTATTTTTGACTTTTTATCAAATTCATTTCATTTTTTAAACATTCACAACTCTTAGATACGACATTATTTTTTTAAAAAAATTACACCATAAAAACGAGCGTTTTTTATCTTTAAAACGCGTACAGTGTTGTTATATATAAAATTAGAAAAAAATTTACTCTTTCGATCGTATCAAAATGTTCAGATTATTGTGTCATTGTGTCAAAATGATTAGATCAGTGTGTCAAAATTGTTCAGATCATTGTGTCATATTGTGTCAAAATGTTCAGATCATTGTTTTATATGATGCTAAAAACCGAAAGAGTATTTAATTTTATATATAGCAACACTATATATATATACTTTTGACACGACGACACAATGACACAATAATCTGAATATTTTGATACAATGACACAATGATGTGTTAAAATGTTCAGATCATTGTTTCATATGATGCAAAAACCGAAAGGGTGTGTAATTTTATATATAGCAACACTATATATACTTTTCACATGACGACACAATGGTCTGAACATTTTGACACAATGACACAATGACCTGAACATTGTGTCAAAATTCGAAAGAGTAAAAAAAAATTTTCATTTTTTATATAGCAACATTATATGCGTTTTAAAGATAAAAATGCTCGTTTTTATGGTGCAATTTTTTAAAAAAAAATAATGTCGTATGTGAAAGTTATGAATGTTTAAAGAAAATGGGGGAGTAGATAAAAAGTCAACAAAAGTGGCTAAGACTAAAATATCCCTCCTTTCTTTTTTACTAGATCAAGATCCAATGACTAAAATTTCTTTTTATCATTTTTACCCAAAACAAACTTCTCATTTGAATCTCTCCTTGCTATTCGTACCCCCGTTTATACTTATTATTACTTGTTGCACCCCACCCCCCTAAGTATATGATAATACAATTCACACCTTTTAGTTTTCTTAAACAAAACATTTCTTTTATGAAAAATATTCATCATCTTCATTAAAAACCTTTTTATTTTAATTTATAGATGCTTCATAATCAAATCTCAATTTATATTTTCATAAAGTTCTTAATATTCTGAAGTTTTTTTTTTCAATCATAAGACTTTTTATGAAAAGTTATATGATAATTATTTATTAAAGACATTTATAAAAAACTTATAATACTAATTAAAGAAACTGTTTTCAAAATAAGTTTTGAATTTTTTAGATAAGGTATTTTTACATCTTTTAAAACAATAGCAGTTCAAAAAAAGACGATATATTTTTATTTAAACCTTTTAGTTTAATTTTTATATGTTTTAAATAAAATATTTGTTTCCTATTATTAAGATCGTAATTATTTTGAAATAAATTTTTTTCTTATTTTTTAAGAAGTTTATTTTAATTTTTTATAAATGGTTCGTTATAAGTTTTTTAACAAAATACACACAAAGTTTCTTAACAAAATACATTTTTTGTGTTTTCGTATAGAAAGTGCTTTTTTATATCTTTTTTAGATAAAGTCTTTTTGGTATAAAAAACATTTACAAAATATTTATTTATGTAAGAGAAAAATATGACAAGATTTGATTTTATACGAGAGAGGTGTAACAAGTAAGGGAGGGAGTATGAATAGCCTATCCCTTACTGAACAAAGTAAAACTTTAAATTGAAATATGTTTCAATCATTAAGACGACATATGGCTCGGATCTATATTTATCTTAATAAAACCAAGATAAGACAAAGATTTAGATCAATGCTCAAATTAGGGATGCGGAAAAGAAATTTGCCTCGCCACCACCAAATCCATCATAGCCGTATACACCTCAGAGTCATTCATTATTCGTAAAAAGATCATCATTTTCATTCTTTATATAGATCCAGAAGATAGACCTAACAATTTCATGATCAAAGGCCAAATAAATAAGCACATATTATACCATAAACATAAGACAACCCTAGGTTGGAACTCTTTAAGCATCCAAAAACCAGCGGCAACCGGGCTAAGGAGTTGCAACTTAGGGTGTTGTCTTGTGTTTATATTATAATGATTGTACTATATATTTTAAGATTTATAATTATTTAAACTATTAAAATTATATATAATTATATTCCTTCTAATACAGTATAGATAACTCTAAATTGAGATTAATTAATCTATATTATATTATAATACATATAAGAATTATTAACGTGTACTTTAATTAAAAATTAGATGTTTAAGATGGTAAAAATCATCTTCATCCATTATATTATTAAATACAAAAAAATAAATAAATAAACAATTAATAGCGAAATTAATTCAGAGATACAATGTAACAGTTTTTAACTAAATTTTAAAGGATGAATTGCATATTTCCCCCTATTTTCAACTCTAATTGCATATATACCCATGATAAAATAACAATTGCATATATCCCTTTTTTTATAGGGAATTGACAGTTTTATCCTTCAATTCTTTATTAGGGTTTAAATTAAAAAAAAAAAACAAAATCACGCTTCTAATCGAGGAACCAGTGGACGCTTCATCTTCACGGAGAAGAATCAGACCTGCTCATCGATCATCTACCTGGTTCGTAATCATCATCAAAAGCTCGCAAAGAACTAGAAATATCGTCATCATCTTTTCCGCACATACCAGAAACATCATCTTCTCGTATCTGGTTCGTAATCCTCATAATAAAATCTTGCAAAGAACCAGAAATACATCCTCTCTGGTTCGATTTTCTATCTTCATGTGCTAATCTTAGTCCCTGACTTGCTTGGTTATGAAGGTTCTCAAGTTGTAAAAGATATACCCATTGTTTATAGGCGAACAATTGATATGCTTGTTTGAATATTAGCTTCACAATGTGTTCTTTCTCCTCGTATGCCTTTTTTGAAGCCTTTTATACATCAAGTAAAAAGTCAGGATTCGAGGTCAAAATTTATGCTAATAGCTCAATTCGTATACGTTACACACTGCAAATTTGTAAAAAAAAGAAGAAAAAAATCCGTTTTCAGGTGTTACTCAAACTTCGACTTAGTAATCAATGTTTACACATAATTAAAAAAAGTTTATAATTTACAACAGAAGTAAAACATGAACCAGTACTTGACTTCAAAATTAGTGCAATTGATGAGAAAAAGTATATGTACGTAATTTATGAGATTTGAATTATTAAGGGTAAAATAGTAATTTTATAATTTATTTTTATTAAAATAAGGGGAAGGATCATGCGAAAACACATTTATTTTGTGAAAACGTGAAAACACATTTAATGAGGGGCAAATATGGAAACTAACATTATTTAAAGTTTAAAATTCTAAGCCCTAATATTATCCCCAATTCCCTCACGTCTCTCACGTACTCCTCACCCACGACCACGCTTCTTCCTCGTCTCACCATCGTCGGAATCCGCTAATCAAAGTAATTAATCCAACTTGCGACCATTCCATCTCTTCTACGCATCGTTCTTTCCCGATCTGATCCCGTTTTTTGTACCAATATTCGCGATAGCTGTTGTTTTTGGTGTCTAATCGAGCAACACACGTATCCATTCGATGTTTCAACTCATAAGAACGATGATGTAGCAATGATTATTCCTCCCAATCACCACCAGCTATGTAATGTGTGTGTAATCTATGATTATTCCTCCCAAACGCCACCAGGTATGAAATGTGTGTGTACTCTCTGAAAAGTGTTTAATTTCAAATGTTCGTCTCTTTTTTTTTTCCAATTTTTTGGTTCATGTGTGTGTAATGTTTGATTTCAAATCTTAAATAGCCTTTAGAGTAATTTGAATCGCAATCAGTGTGCTTATTGTCAATAATGCACACAAGGTGTTTGTTGAAATGCCTATGAGAAAATCAAGTATCTTGGTTATGTTATCTTTTATCAATTATGGTGATTTTTGTTGTATAAGGTGTATGATTAACAAAACATGGAAACATGGATACAACCAACGGTTTTACTCATACCGACTACGATGATGCACATGTGCAGTAATGTCCGCAAACGTCCAATAGTATCTCACCTGAACCACAACTTGGTATTACATTATTCGGTGAACAACATGGTACACTTTTTTATCTGAAATTTTGTAAAATGTACTTTATTGCACATGTGCATCATAAGTCAACCCAACACAATTATAGTTGATGCCTGTATAGTATGTCACTATCAAAATACGCATCCAATTGACGATTCTTCTCATAACAACAGGATGCTACACATGTGCACTTACGTCTGTAGGTGTGTTATTTGAACCTTTAAACTTTTTTATATAAGTGTTTCATATGTGTAATACATCTACATGCGTTTAACTTTGTCAACACGTTGAATTTTATATGTATTACACATGTGCAATAATCATCTAGGACATCATAGCTATCATTACACTTCCTTTAAACTCTTTGAAAGTTTCGACATAAAACTATTTTGTGAGTATACTACATATGTGTATTATATTTGAAATATTTCCTTTAATTAGTTCCACTTAAAAGAATTTTTTTTATTTTTTTATTCTTATATAGGTGGATCCCGTCCTATTTGTGATACATGAACCTGAACCTGTAATATGTTTTAACTGTGTGTGTGAATACTCCTTGTGTGTCAACACTTCCCGTGTGTGAAATACTGTAATATTGCCTGTCACACCCCCAAAATACCACTAACGGAGTTTATACCGTTAAGGG
>JBCNJP010000002.1:3677228-3762043 GCA_039602395.1 Deinandra increscens subsp. villosa
TCTGGATCAATGTTTGACCAAGAACTAGATGTAGGATATGAACTACCATCCTTCTCCTCCAAGTTCAAGGGAATAACTGATGGCATGATAAGTGAACCTAAAGTTGAGAGGCCAAAGATCACCATCAAGCATCCAAGTATGAAACCAACAGCTGGAGTGAAGAATGAAAAGCTCAAGGGAGTAGTTGTGTCTCCCATCTCTTCAGTTGGATCATGCAATTGCCGCTGTAATTGCAAGAATGATGCATCAACATCAGAAAATCCTGAGAGCACAAAGACGATGAGGACAGGTTCTACTCAGGCTTCCAGGAACCAGCAGAAAGTCAAATCTGGAGCTGCAGACAAGGCAACGAAGCAGACACAAGGCAAACCAGCTCCGTATCAGCCACCAAAGACGAATGGGTACACGTCTGACTTCTATCTAAAGAAGCAGACTTGCTTTAATTGTGGCTTCGCTGGTCATATTGCTAGAAACTGTCTTTATCGCCCCTATGAACCCTATTTTCCGAAAAGTCAAAGGGTTTCATCTCAGGAGTCTGTGAAGTCTAAGCCGATGATGGTGCAGAAACCTAAGGCAATGAAGACTGTTACTCCTAAGGTTAAACCCTCTGATCAACATTGGGGCGCTGCCAAAGCTGAAAGAAAATCTTTAAATCAAAAGAACAGCTTTCCAAGTTACCAAAATTTCCAAAAACAGGTGAAGAAACAGTTTTCAAAACAACCAAAGTCTGAAAAACCCAAGGTTACCCCTCCCAAGGTAACTAAAAATGTTTTGATAAATGATTCTAAAATGCAGAAGGTTGAAATACCTAAAGTCACAACTCAAAAGGTGACTAAAACAAAAACTGTTTTCAAAAATGATTCTAAAATGCAGAAGGTTGAAATACCTAAAGTCACAACTCAAAAGGTGACTAAAACAAAAACTGTTTTGAAAAGTGAATCTAAAACGAAGAAGGTTGAAATACCTAAGGTCACAACTCCAAAGGTGACTAAAACAAATGTTAAATCACCTGGAACTTGGAAACCAAAAATCAAGGCAGTTCCATCCCAACTTCCTGATTTTTCAAAGGGGATGTTCTTACAAGAGGTATCTTTCATTGATTCCTCAGGTGTACCCAGAAAAACAATGGCCTGGGTACCAATGGCTAACTAATCTTTCACTCTGTGCAGGAACGATCAAGGAGGATTATCACTAACGTTTTTATTACTAATTTGTTTGTTGATAAGTGATTGTTCCAGGCACAGTTTAGGAGACGTATCTTCATGTCATGTCAAGTAATCTATACAATGGAAGGTATGTCTCTTTGAGAGGTATAATGTCAAAATCAGCATGAAAGGTACTGTTCTTAACTTGGTTGTTTGAATGATGAGGCAGCAAAGGGTCTTTTGAGTCAAACCTATTTCATTAAAGTTTCAATTAAGTTGTTGATTGATTACGTGTTTGACTTCAAATGCAACGAAGTGTGCATGTCATGAAACCCAATTTTCAAAAATTTTCAAATCAATACTTTGAAAGTTAGCTTGGCCAGATATCTTCAAAATTTTGTGTTTTGTTCTTTTAAGTGTGTTTGTGTGTTTTTTTTTTATTTAAAAAAAAAAAAAAAAACTGAAAAATGATGTTCACAAGATTGTGACATTAAAAATCAAAAAGCAAGGGGAAGAAATGTAAAGATGAAGAAAAAGTTGACCCCTCAAAATAGTGTGCTTTTCAATTTTTAATTGTTTGTGTCTTGTTTTTGAGAAGTTTAGGGGAAGTAAAATGAATGTCCGGGTTGGAGATGGCTGACACGCGTAAGGCGGAAGTGAAAGGCAAGCTCCACGGTGATATGCTCGGTAGGCTCGACCTAAACTTATGACCTCCAATGAAAGTGCAGTGAACTTAAAATATATATATGTTTAGCTTCCCATCCTAGGTTGCATGGTTTAAAAGACTGAGTCCCGACAAAAACGGGTTGAGAGTGGTAATTATACCTAGTATTCACTCTCTCACACGCCATGTTTATGCTATCTTGACAACACCACAGAGCAAAAGAAAATGAAAATGAAAAAAAAAAAAAAAGAAAATGAAAAAGAAAAGAGAATAAATAATCACTCAGTTGGTCTTCTTTGCGTGCTTAACGGCCGACCTGATCACCAACTGATGGTTAATGAAATAAGTGGTAGTCATAACGGTGTTGCATGGTTCCTCAAGTTGGGGGTTTGTGAATCCTCAATAAACTCTGAGGTTGGGTAGGTTTTGCTGTGTACGCTTGGGTGTGGGGACAATTAAACATGACGGTAATAATGTACTATATTAAGCATGACGCATTCGGTTGGGATTAAACGGGTTTGAGTTTAAAGCGGACAAACATACCGGCAATCACCTGGACTAGTCAAGTAACTGAAGCTGAAAAGGGTTCCTCAGTCAGATTCATACGGTTTGATCCCTTGTAAACTTTCTCATGTTTGGTTTGGTAAGTATTCGTTTAGTTTTTATCTTTCGTGTGTGAGTCGTTAAGTTCTTTTTAGTGTGTTTTCGTCTTGGCCAGGTTGATTTGAGAAGTCAAAATGTCGTTTCCATGGGTTTTAATGCATGACAATATGCCCCCGACAGATCTTGCCAAATTTTTAGGGGAAGGAGTATGGGATAATAAGTATTATCCGAAGGGAACTCGAGGATGATACTTATTATCCGAAAAGACTTCCATAATACATAGTATCCGAAGGGAACTCGAGGATAATATGTATTATCTCAGGGGAAGTCCTTAGCTGAGGGGAAGTAATCAGCTAAGGGGAAGTCTTTAGAGGTCTTTGGGTTCAGGGGAAGTTTTATAGAAAACCCGTAATCTATATTAGGGTTTTTGGTTAAAATTATGTTAATTTGAATCAACTGAACAGATGATAATTACCTCCTAACCCAAAGACCAGTCATCACATGTCTGGTAGTGTATATTTTTTCAAATGTGTGTCAGACAGGTTGATGATAGAAAGATGTTGCTGCTGCTCAAGTTAAAGAACCAACCGGACAAGACTTCCATCTGGAAAAGCAACTGTTCAGGGGGAAGTTGTTGGTGTCTTTACAAGTTTTCAAAAGCTTCGAAAGTTCTTCAAAGAAGATGCTCACAAGTTTAGGGGAAGCTGAAGATTTCAAGTCAAATCTTTGAAACAGAAAATGAGAGCAGTCAGAGATCATGAAGTTTGAAGATCAACAATCAAGTTCTCCAAAGTTAGGAGGTTTTCAAAATTTACCCTCTAATTTTTGGAGATTCAAGACAGTTACCGAAGATTCAGTAAGAACCAGTTCTTTCAAAAGAAGCAAGTCATTGAGAATCCTCCATCTCATTAACTTGTTCATTTCAAGAAGTTCGAGCTGATGCTGATCAAGAGGAAGTCCCAAGTGCCCGTCATGAAACCCATTGAAGATTTCTGCGGAAAGAATCTTCATCAGCATCTTTGCCAGCCACTCAAGAAGAAGAATTTCAAAGATCGAAGACATTTAATATCACAAGCCTAGGGGAAGATTGTAGAGGCTAGATTATGAGGCTTGTAATATTAAATAAGTTGGGATGGGCTTAGAGGGTTTAACTAGATTAGTAGGCTAGTTTATGATTGGGTTTGGGTTTGGGTTTTCTATTGGGTTTATGATCAGCATCAAGCATTCTAAGGCTTGTAATATTAAACACTCCAAAACCCAGAAAACTTGATCGTGAACACCCAGAAGCTCGATGAACAGCAGCAACCACAGTCGTAAACACCCAGAAAACCTTCAAATCTTCAAGAACAAACACTTTAACCCAGAAAACTGCTTGAATCGATATCGTGTGAGCCTCGAATCAATGATTCTTGGCTCTGATACTAATTGTAGGTCCGAAATCAGTCAAACAACACGATATCTAGACAAATACGAGTGCGGAATCCTCGTATAAGCTTGATTCAAGAAACAAGTAGAAGAAATAGATTCAATCTAAGATAAAGATTGAATCTTGAATGATAATACTCTAACTTGGAAGCTGATCGTAAACACAATAAAGAGAGAAATCGTAAATATGAAAGTGTATTAGAAAAGCTTAGTTACAATCATAATCAAGTGGGTTTATATACTACCCACTATACAAATCGTAAACTATATGGAAGCCCACATGGCCCAATCATAAACACTAAACAAGCCCACTAACTAGTAAATTATAAGCCCAAAACTAATATAAACTAAGCCCAACACTAATGTTCATGCCTTACATAAATATAGCCCTACAAATTCCAAATTGTGAATCGAATTACTTGTTTTAATTCATATTTAATTTCTATTGGGTGTTACGACCGACCCCTTGTTTACATATATATGTATTGTGTGGCGTGTTTTTTTCTCTGTATGGCCTAATTGGTTGGCCCATTTGTCGTTAATTTTCTGGTTTTGGTGGGCCCGCATTTTTCCGGGTTCCAAAGTTGTAAATTCAATTTTGTAAGAAACAAGACTTGAAGCACGAACACTTGCCAAAAGGAGTCTGAAGGCCAGTGGGAGCTGAACCGGATCCCAGAACGCAACTGATTGCCTTCCATGTGGTTGTTCGCTTTTACATAAATTTTATGTCTCTAATGGTTTTGCTAATATGGCTCTAGCAAGACCATGACCTAATGTTGTTAACACACAATTATTCATTCGCGATATCACACCCCGCCCGGAGGGGGCCTGAAAGTGACTGATTGATAACATCTTAGCAACGGAAACAAACCTCTTCACATCTCACAATCATCGTCTTTACGATGACATTACAAGCTTACACAGGCTTAGATTCTCTTCTCATCTCACAATCATCGTCTTTATGATACAATACAAAGCTAGCAGTTTCTCATGCTGCTAACTTTCATTAACCTCTCCAGGGTTTCCTGTGATACATGTTTTTATAAATATAAAACACGTCAGCCGGAAATGCTAGTGAGCTCATGATGTAACCATTGTGTCTAAACCCTAATCCGAGCTGGAATTCTTAAAAGGAAAATATTCAAAATTCCTGGAACACAATTTGAGGTGGTACGCCTAGGATTGGAAAATCCCAGGCGGTACGCAACCCGTTTGATAAATGGGTCGGGTTGCGGCACCCATCGGATCCTCGCATACCCGAATCTCAAAAATCCGGGCGGTACGCCCCAAATGAGATATTTTGGGGCGGTACGCCTCGATTCCAGTTCGTTAAAAACAAGAATTTTGGCCTTTATATCACTTCACACTTGTAAAGTTCTGCTCACTTCCGGCCAGAATCTTCTCCTTGTTGTCCCAGAGCCCTGTTGCCATCATTTTTCCAGCCTTGGGAGCTTTGTGGAGGGTTTGATCATCAAAGGTAAGTTTCTTAAACACCATTTACATATCAAGGCTATATTAACATGATGTAACCCTCACACATTGCTTGAACTCTCATCAAATCAGTGATATTGGCTCATTTTAGTGTGGCTAAAGAGGGTAGAAGCTGAATTCAAGGAAAATCAAGGTAAAGATATCTTCATTTTTGTTTAAGAAAGTTATTTATGGTTATTTGTGATCATACTCTCACAAAATGATTATGGATCATGCATGCAACCATAAATCTGCTTTTGAAAGTTGGATTGGAGACTTAAGAGAGCAAGGAAATCAGAAGAGTTCGGTTGTACAAGAATTCCTTCACAAGGTACAACCCTTTATGCATGCATGTTGGTTTTTCCATAAATAGAAACTTTACAAGTAAAGATCATATGAATTCAGAAATGATCAGTGTTTCTAATGAGAAAATGGGTCAGCTAACCATAAGAAATCTGTCCCTAATTATACTTGTGTGAAACGGGGATCGAAACAATGAAACTTACCATAAATGGAAAGCTCGGGAAGTTGGGGTTATGTTTTGATTAGGATTATAGACCACAAACGAACTGCTGAACAACCCCAATATGGTATAATACTGATTCCCCAAACGATTCTGGCCCAAAACGACAAAATGTAAAAATGGCACTAAAAGACAAAATAGTCGGGCCAGATTGGGGCGTACCGCCCAGGTAGGGTGCATGCAGAGCGGTACGCCCTGAAAACTAAACAAAGTAATCAGAGTATCAGATTACAGCGTACCGCCCAAATGTATATTGATCAGTGCGGTACGCCCGAATTTGAAATCAGAAACTCGGATTACCCTTTGACGCGTACCGCCCAGAAATGGTTAGTTCCAGGCGGTACGCCTCTGAAGGAAAATGACAGAATATTTGGTCAATTTTTAGGTGAACCAAAAACTTAACCGGTTGATCTAGTGATTGTATTCCTTAGTACTTTGAACCTGAGATGGTTTATTGACACGTTAGCATTGTATATGACAAGTATATGTATGATAATTCTGATAGGTTGCTAGAAACCAAAGATAAGATATTCTAGTTAAATCTCGGATTTCCGTCTAGCACACTGTCTCTGATTTCATTACTATGAGTCCTCTGACTTCTTTCATTAGTTAACTGTTTGAGATCACATTTCTGTTCTGATGTATCTGTTATATCTGTTATGATTATCTTGTCGAACACTGTGAGTCAGAATGCCCTGTGTGGGACATTAGAGACTTTCTGGTCATTAAGGTTGAGACCACTAGACATATAAGGGATTATAGCGGCCGTTATAGTTGAACGGTCCACATTCACCCGGATCCCCTAGTATTAATTTACTAGGGGGAATATGTACTTATATGTTGAACTTAAAAACTACTCGTAGAGGGTGTATGGCTATGCGCAACGTGCCCATAGAGTATCTGAGTGTTGACCTTGGGTGCGGCTTGATAAATTCATAATCTGTATGTGTTGAAAACTGTTAATGTGATGATAGTAGTTACGACTCACCAACAACGTATGTTGTTGACTCTGTGTGATTGACTTATGTTGCAGGTAAGCAAGTGTAGGTGTGGACCTAATCTGAATTTGGGATTTTCCAATGGTTGTTGTCACTATGAATAGGGCTCTGTGTAATAAACAAATGACGTTTGTTTCTGAAGACCTGTTATGACTATGTTTCTTTTGTAATAATGTATCTCTTGTTTGTTTAGTCCTGGGTCATATCCGGTGGCTATCGATTCTATTAGGTCGGCTAAGAGGTGCTTGGTGCATCCTCATTCAAAGTCCGCCTAGAGTTTCACTGTGAGGACTGGATGTCCGTTATGTATGCTTATGTGTTATTAATTAGTGGGTGCATCGGGAACTGATACGGACAGCCGGTCCCACACCCTCCCCCACACCTGGCAGGGGGCGGCGGAAGAGGGGTGTGACACATGAGTTACTGGTTCATAACAATGTCCTTGCATATGAAATGATACCCGTATCTTTAAACATGTTTACGCAGATAGTGCCCCTCAGGCTGTCGTTATAGGTATGAGCGTGTTTGGCTGGGCTGAATGCATTCCTGCATCCCCCCAGGTGTAACACCCCATTAAGTATACCTAGATCCAGAATACACCCATCGACAATACACGCCGCGGCATACCATTTTAATAAATTATTACAAGTTAAAAATTAAATGATTAAACACAAGTAGGTAAAATATTAAAGGTTCTTTAATATTTAAACTCACGTTTGGAAAAATTAGGGTTTCTAAAATTTATATGGAAAAATATGTTTTTCATAATTTCTATAAGTTTTTTATTTTATTTTTATAAAATCATTTTTAAATAACTTTATTTATTAAAGGATTATTGGCTTCAAATAATCTTAACTATCACCTTTTAGCCAATAACACTCTCAACTATCGAATTTCCCTCTAGCTCTCCCAACTATCAATATATTTTCCTCCACCACTCCCTCCGTTAATTTTTATTAACCCCGTTAGTCATCTGCCTACGTGGCTGTCCTACATGGCATAAAATGATTATGTGGTTGTCTACGTGGCTTATGGCCACATAGGCAGATGACTAACAGGGTTAAAAAAATTAATGGAGGGAGTGATGGATGAAAATATGTTGATAGTTGGGAGTGCCAGAGGGAAATTCGTTAGTTGGTAGTATTATTGGCCAAAAAGTGATAGTTAGGATTATTTAAAGCCAATAACCTTTTATTAAATAAAGCTAAGGTTTTAATTCAAGGCTTTATATAGAAATATTACCAACATATTTTTTTTTTCACTTTTGTACAAAATCCAAGATTTATACTTTTTGTGTGAATTGTCAAAAATATGATCTTTTACCATTTTTTGATAATAATATATATATATATATATACACATTTTTATCCATTTTATTTTATAAAATCAAACAAGCATTTTAAGTCTTGTGTAGAAATCATATTTTTATAAAATGTGACCATTTTATATAATAACCTTCATGATGAGATTTTATGGCTTAAATTGATCCTAGTAATTTTTATAAATGACTAAAATTAGTCCTTTAACCATAAGAATTCCTTTTAAATGTTTTAAGTCGTCATTTTATGTTCAAAAATTAAGTTAACACATCTAAAGTCCATATTAGTCCAAATGTGTCACTAACATCAATTTAGTCCATGATACTTTGCCATTAGCATATATTAACTTATAAACAAGATAATTAACCACTAAAATCACAATTAATAATTCTAGCAAGTTATAACATACTAACACATGGTTATGATTAAGATTATCCATGCAAAAATACATAAACATCATAAACTAACCAAAAGATCAATATAAACCATTAAACTTGTAATTTAACTATAGGTTTTCATTTTAAACCACTAACTCACATCTTTGTGTTAACAAACAACATGCTAACCAACTTGTTCAAAAATCATTACTCTCAAATCCATAGGTTTTTATATGCATGAAATCATCAAACAATATCACATTTTCAAACCTTACAATCTTGGGGTTTAAGAAAAACAAGGAAAAGAAAGAAAATGTGAGTTAGATGGTTATAATCATAACAAAAAACTTAAAGTTTTAGTGATTAGGTTGTCAAGACTTGGGATCATTTGGGATGATTTAATGTGTATAAACATGAGAGGAATTGGTTTACAAGGACTCACAAAGGAGAGGGGTTAAAACCGTGAGAAGGGAGGAAGGTGGCGACGAGTCGGTGGTGGTTTGCGGATGTGGACAGCAGCGATGCAGTAGCAGAAACCGGCAGCAGCAGCAACCGGCGGACAACTGCAGCAGTCTCAGCGGCGGCAGCAGCTAGGCAGGGTGGCAGTGTGATTGGGGGCTCTCGCGCACAAGGAAAAGGAGAAGAAGAAAGGTGGCGATAGTGGTGTGGGTTGGTTGCTCACCGAAAGAAAAAGGAGGGAGGTTGGCGACTATTGGTGGTGGTTTACGGTGGTGGTGGCTGTGGCTGAAAGTGATGGTGTTGGTTGTGTGCTTAACTGTCAAAAAAAAAGAGAAGGGGGGGGGGGGTGAGAGTGAAGTGTGTTGGTAGGTTGTATGTATGCATGAGTTGGTGGATGGGAAAGGGTGCAAGTCATCCCCATGTACAATCTTAACTATTTGCAATCATGATCTAGCTTTAGAGTGATAGGTTAGGAGTGTTGACCAAGTTTGTCATCACAATTTTCTAGTGAAATATCACTAGCTTAATTTTATAAGGATTCAAAGTGTAGGTGACTTTTTATAAAAAGCTTGTCATGTTTTATAAAGATAGGTTATGGATAGTAGAAATTTTATGAAATATGGGAAGGATGATGATGATTAATATCACAACTTTTATTAATAATAAAAGTATAAAAATTATATAAGTTGGTGGTTAATATTTATACAAAAATAAAAGGTGGTAACCTTTTTATAAAAAGTTGAAAAGTTGATGGACCAATATTATTAAAACTAATCCATTGGGCTTGGACTTTATATTGGGCCAAATTGTTTAAGTAGAAATGTAATCGGGCCCGTTTGTCGGTTATGGGCCGTACGGGTCCAAACGGGGCACCAGTTCGAGGCCCAGGCCCGTTGGGCATCGGTTGGGGTTATGGATCGCCATGATCATTCAGAATATCAAGTTCATGTAACAGGTTAAGGTTTCGTGCTCGGTTTCACTATTTTAGGCTTATTGGGCTTATTGGGCCAAGTCGGACCCAATCGGGTGATCGGTTGGGGTTTAGGCTTAAGTCTTGACAACGATTACCGTTTGTGATGTTTTTGTTTTGTGAAAACAATTGTTCGAGTCGGTTACAATAGTTTTTCAGAAATCAGTTATAGTTTTCAATTTTTCGCACGGGTTACGGTTTTTCAGTTTGTTAGTTCGTGACAGTTTTTAAGCTCGATCGTTCAGATGGTTTAAAACCGAATAGTTTTAGACATACGATCGCTTATCAGTTTGTCGTGTCGATTATATAAACGTACGACACCATTTCTGGATAAAATATAAAAATACATTTTATATTTCTTTTTTCTTGTTATTGAAGTTCAATGATTAATACATGAAACTCTATGCATTTTACGGGTATACGCTTCTAGTATAAACGCGGGATTTGGTTTTACGCCATCAGTTAACAGTCAGGCATAGTAATTAACAGTTTAAACAGTAATCAGATCAGTTAAAGCACATAAATACTTAATTTAAAAGTCAAAGTAAACGGTTTAACCTTGATTTTTGGATGAGGTGTCACATAGAAAATTAGGACTCACCACAAGGGACCAGCTCCACGAGTCACTAGAATCCGACAAGGACACATCATCGAGCAAACGCAATAAATCTTGGAACTCCGATTCCTCCCTACCTCCACGTAAGCCACTTCGCCACACACACTCTTGCATACTCAAACAATCATGCACGAAACAATCTTTCTTAACCTCAAGCCGATTAAACCTCAAGGCCAAGGGCTCATTGTTAAACCAATATTCGGTCCAAAAGTTAGTACCATTACCATTACCATTACCAACTTTTCTTTGAATCGAAGAAGCCGGAATACAACCCTCCTCATGCAACATCACAACCGATTTACAAATCCCGTTCCAATCTCCTCCACCTGTGCTAACACGTCTGATGGACATGTCATTCCCATGGATCTTTTTTACAACTTTCACTCACGACTCAGAATTGTAAAGAACCTCCAGCACCACTTATGAAGCAAGGTCAAATTCTTCGCTTTAAGATTCCCAAAGCCCAAACCGTCGTTTGACTTATCTGCGAAAACAATGTTCCACTTAACCCAAGCCATTTTGGAACCACCCTCCACACCAATCCAAAAGTAATTAGCACGCATAGATTCAAGCTTCTTCAGAATACTAACCATTAGTGGCGGACCCAAGAATATTTTTCATGGGGGTCGCTTTTTTTAGGTGCTTAGATTTCCATCATCTCGTCATTAAACTATTCGGGTCGGGTTTTTATGACTAAAAATCCAATCAAAATGTCAAACACTCATCACCATCTAAATTTCATGTCATTCCAATAAGTTTATTACTTAATATCATTTTCTTTACGTTAGAGGTAGACTTATACCTAAAGTTCGAATTCATTGATTACTAATATTTTCTTTGATATGTATTAAAGAAAATCAAAAAAGAAAGAAAAAAAAGGTATAGGCTGATGTTCACGTGGGCTTCAGGGCTCAGGAAACAAACAAAACAAGGGATTAAGTTTAAGGAAAATTGGAATTAAATAATCCAAGTTATTGGGTATTGGCGGATAATAATCCGAGTTCCAATATTGGCCTACAATAATCCCAATTATTTGGGTCTTGGAATTCATTGGGCCGCCGTTAATTTTTCACTAACTCCGTTAGTACTTGCTGACATGGCAGGTGACGTGGCATCATTTTCCCAAAGCCCAAACCGTCGTTTGACTTATCTGCGAAAACAATGTTCCACTTAACCCAAGCCATTTTGGAACCACCCTCCACACCAATCCAAAAGTAATTAGCACGCATAGATTCAAGCTTCTTCAGAATACTAACCATTAGTGGCGGACCCAAGAATATTTTTCATGGGGGTCGCTTTTTTTAGGTGCTTAGATTTCCATCATCTCGTCATTAAACTATTCGGGTCGGGTTTTTATGACTAAAAATCCAATCAAAATGTCAAACACTCATCACCATCTAAATTTCATGTCATTCTAATAAGTTTATTACTTAATATCATTTTCTTTACGTTAGAGGTAGACTTATACCTAAAGTTCGAATTCATTGATTACTAATATTTTCTTTGATATGTATTAAAGAAAATCAAAAAAGAAAGAAAAAAAAGGTATAGGCTGATGTTCACGTGGGCTTCAGGGCTCAGGAAACAAACAAAACAAGGGATTAAGTTTAAGGAAAATTGGAATTAAATAATCCAAGTTATTGGGTATTGGCGGATAATAATCCGAGTTCCAATATTGGCCTACAATAATCCCAATTATTTGGGTCTTGGAATTCATTGGGCCGCCGTTAATTTTTCACTAACTCCGTTAGTTGTGTTCTGACGAGGCACATGCCACGTCAGCAAGTATGATGCCACATCACCTGCCACGTCAGCAAAAATGATGCCACGTCACCTGCCATGTCAGCAAGTACTAGCGAAGTTAGTGAAAAATTAACGGCGGCCCAATGAATTCCAAGACCCAAATAATTGGGATTATTGTAGGCCAATATTGGAACTCGGATTATTATCCGCCAATACCCAATAACTTGGATTATTTAATTCCAATTTTCATAATTTTAATGGGTGATGAGGTTTACGAGGTCGGTGTGAACTTGTAATTAAATTGGAATTGAATGAACAAACAAAACAAGGGATTAATTGTAATTGAATTATCTATCTTTTGAATCAGTGGGAGTGGCAGCGCTGCAATAGCCAACAGGGACTAGGGTTTTATGTTTTAACCATTCTCACGTTTCTGAGTTATTTTTAAAGAAAAAGAAAAAAAACTGATTTCCCAGGGTCTCGAACCTGGGACAGCTGAATTAAAACATAGGCGCCTACCATTGAACTAAATTGCATTTCGTTAATATAATGGGGGCCAGTTATATTTATTTATGGGGGTCATTAGGATTTTCGTTTAATAACGCTTCACTAGTAGTACAAAACCGATGGGGGTCGCTTGACCCCCTCCTCTTCTATGTAGGTCCGCCAATGCTAACAAGGACCGAAACAACCTAAAAAAGGAACGTTCAAAGCGATCCAAAAACCAAAGTTAACAAGGTGTAGCAACCACCTATATAAAGAAGTTTACTCTTCCAACCAAAAAGCCGGTTTCTAACTTCTCAATAATAACCTCCAATACCGCACATCGAAGCAATTACCACCAATCTAATCTTTCAACACTAAAAGCGTATATACACAACAGATAACATTAAGCTACATCTTTCAACATTAAAAGCCTATATACACTATTGATAACATTTGGCTATGCGCCTACTTAATCAAAACACAGCCACAAAGATTGAAAGAAAATTGGGAGGAAATTTTATTGAATGAGATTTTTAAAATCCGGATACAACACCTTAGCTTATATAGCTCTTATGAACCCTAACGGTAATTAACAAACTATGAAGAAACTTACAAAACTAACCCTGAACTATTAAAGAAATTACAAATTGAAACTAAACTTTATAACATTCTCCCCCTTAATTGTTTCATAGTTCCATCACTTAAATCACACATTAAACTTCATGTAACAATTACAACATCATTAATACACCAGTGATCCACAGAATTTGTGTGCAAAATGTGCCTAATTACCCCCACAATATAATTCAATGTATGATCAAGATAATAAACTAACCACTTGCCTTCATTTCTTGATCTCTTCTAGCCCCAACATTTGCACAACTTCTGCAAATTTATTCCTTGCTAGAGGCTTAGTCATTACATCAGCTTTTTGTAGATTTTTGCTCACAAAATCAACTGAAATTTGATTGTCTTCAGCACACTCTCTAATGTAATGATATCTCATGCTAATATGCTTTGACCTCCCATGAAAAACCGGGTTTTTCATAAGGGCAATAGCTGACCTGTTATCAACCAACAATAATACCTTTTTCTGTTCTTTACCTGTCAGGTCTTCAAGCATTCTTTTGAGCCATATAGCATGTGTAGCTGCTGCTGTTGCAGCCATCAGTTTAGCTTCACAACTGGACAGGGCAACTTTCCTTTGTTTTTGAGAAAACCAGGATATCAATGACCCATTAAAATAGAAGACATTCCCTGATGTACTCTTGCTATCTTCAGTGTCCATTACATGATTTGAGTCACTATATCCCAGTAGATCACCTCCTTCTAGTTTCCTGTACAACAAACCACAATCCAAGGTACCTTCCACATACCTAATAAGATGTTTTACAGCCTTCATATGTGCCTCTCTAGGTTCTTGCATAAACCTACTCAACACTCCAACTGCATAATTGATATCTGGCCTAGTTTGTGTAAGGTATCTGAGTGATCCAATTAACTTTCTATAGGCAGTAGCCTCCACAACCTCACCACCCTCTTGACTACTTAATCTAATTCCTGGTTCCATAGGCAGCTTAGTAGCATTACAATCTTCCATACCTGCTAGTCTAACAATCTTTCTAGCATATGCAGCCTAAGTTAGTGCTATTCCATCAGGTCTTTGTTTCACTTCTATTCCTAAATAATAGCATAACTCACCCAAGTCAGTCATATCAAATCTTCTCAACATTTCCTTCTTGAACTGGCGTACTTCCTTTTTATCACTACCTGTGACCAATTAGGTTATCAACATACACAGCAACTATTAGCCTAGCATCCCCATTAGACCTTATGTACACTACATGCTCATACTTGCACCTTCTCAAGCCTATTTCTTTTAAAACTTGGTTCAACCTTTGATTCCAGGCCCTTGGTGCCTGTTTCAGACCATAAAGTGCCTTAATCAACTTATACACTTTATGTTCTCCCCCTGTTTCTATATATCCTTCTGGCTGCTTTACATAAACAGTTTCTTGAAGCTCCCCATGTAGGAAAGCAGCCTTAACATCTAGGTGATAGACTATCCAATCCATTTTTGCAGCTAATGACAAAATTAACCTTATAGTTTCAATCCTAGCCACAGGTGCAAAAGCCTCTTCATAATCTATTCCTAGTTGTTGGACATATCCCTTAGCAACTATCCTGGCCTTATACTTGGTTATTTCCCCTTTTGCATCCCTTTTTATTTTATATAACCATTTAAGTCCTATTGGATGACACTTACGAGGAGGATTAATCAAAACCCAAGTCTTATTTCTTACTATGGCATTTATCTCTTCCTGCATTGCAAGCCTCCATTCCTTATGTCCTTTTGCTTGTTCAACAGTAATAGGTTCATCATCTTGAGCAAGAAACAATGCTACATTATCCTCATCTTCCTGTCTTTGCCTACCAAGTCTTAGTCTTTGATCTAACACATAATCATTCAACTTAGATGATACAACAGGAATCCTACCTGATCTCCTATATGGTTCAACAGGAGTTTGACTACTTCTTGCCTGAGTACTACTACTACTCCCAACTTCAGTAGTATTCTCTAATGGTTCGGTTTGAATAGGTGTATCTTCATCACTATCAGACCACTGCTCCTGCAGTTTTAAAGTATCCCCTGTACTATCCTTTCCTAGATCACCTTGTGAGCCTGATTGGACTATCCTTTTCCCTTTCCAATCCCAAGGTCTAGATTCCTCAAATCTTACATCCCTACTCACAACTATTGACCTAGTAGCAGGATTATACATTCTATGTGCTTTGGTACCTTCTTCTACACCTAAGTAAACCATAGGATGACTCCTAGAATCTAGCTTCTTAATCCCTGGCTTTGTATCCTTAACATGTCCTACACACCCAAAAATTCTCAAATGTGCCAAGTTTGGTTTCTTATGTTTTATCATCTGATATGGAGTAGAGTTAACAAGAGACTTTGTTGAGATCCTATTCAGTATATATACTGAGTGTCTAAAAGCCTCAACCCACATCTCATCTGGCACACTCATCCCTTTTAAAATGCACCTTGTTATGCCCATTACAGATCTATTCCTTCTTTCCACACAACCATTCTGTTGTGGGGAATAAGGGGCTGTTCAAATCCTAATTATACCACTAGAATCACAAAAATCTTTAAACAAATGACTTGTAAACTCTCCCCCCCCCCCCTTGTCTGACCTTAAAGTTTTTATTTTGAAACCCAACTTTCCTTCTATGTCCTTCCTAAACTTCTTAAAGTTTTCTAGAGCCTCATCCTTGGTCTTCAACATCCTATCCCACATAAAGAGTAATCATCCACTAGCAACATAAAATACCTATTGCCAGCTTTTGTTTCTGGAGTAATGGGCCCACAAAGATCCACAGACACTAATTCAAGAGGTTCTTTAGCTCTAAAGGATGACATCTTTGGGAAATTATGCCTAGTGTGTTTACGAGCTAAACATGCTTCACAAAACTGAGACTTGTGCCTAATTCTAGGTACTCCATCTAAAAGACCTTTCCTTGTCATTTCATCTAACACTTGGAAACTGGAATGACCCAACCTACCATGCCAAGTCCAACTTTCATCCTTAACACTAGCCAAAAAACACCTAGGGATGCCTATTGTCAACTGTGTCTTATACAACCTATTCTGAGACCTTTGAACCTTCATTAAGAGGGCACCATCCTTATCATACAACCACAGGAAATTGTCCTTCATCCTGACCTCACAACCTATTTCAGTAGCTTGTCCTAGGCTTAGTATATTACACCTTAGAGAGGGTATATAATAGACATTTGTAAGCAACCTATGTTCCTTCTCTCTTCCTTCTAGCAAAATAGACCCCTTACCTTCTATTACAACATTAGACCCATCCCCAAACCTAATGCTACAACCAACATTCTTATTAAGTTGTGAAAAATGTGATAAGGTACCTGTCATGTGGTTTGAAGCACCGTTATCAAGATACCACATATCAAGTTCACTACTAGGAGAATCATACCTGAAAGGATGTACTTTATCTTCATTCAGAAAGACCATCTCCTTGTGATCATCTCCTAACCCACACACCATCAACAGTGTCGGGTCTTCTTCCTCTTCAAAGGCTTCAGTTAGATGTGATTCTTGGTCTTTTCTCTTGGACTTTCCACACTCACTTGCATAGTGCCCGTATTCTTCACATTTAAAGCACTTAATCCTAGATTTGTCTTTCTTGACCCTATTCTTTCCATTCTTCTCTTGATCTTTTGAATTTGATGAACCTTTCTTGCCTTATTCTTTCCATTCTTCTCTTGATCTTTTGAATTTGATGAACCTTTCTTGCCTTCCCCAAAATTCCTGAATCCTTTCTGCCCCGTTTCACTTTTATTCTTTCCTTTGAATTCCCTGTGTCTAGACTGCCACTCACTGTAGGTGAGAAGCAGTTGTTTATCCTTGACAAGGGCAGCCTTATTCTTCATGCCAGTTCGTTCTTCAAAAGCCTTAAGTCACCCAATTGCTTCTTGAAGGAGCATTGTATCTAGATCAACTATATGTTTAATCGATGCTACAATGTGCAGGAATCTTTCTAGCACAGAATCCAGTAGTTTTCTAACAAGGGTAGGTTCAGGAATAGTCTCACCTAAATCAACCGATTTTGATGCAATCTCATTTAGTCTTCCGGCAAACTCATCAATTGTTTTCGCTTCCTTCATATTGAGTGATTGAAATTCACTTTTAAGGTCTGTAAACGAGCCTTCTTGACCCGGTCCACCCCTACATTCATCATCTTTATCGCTTCCCATATCTCTTTTAGCTAACCATTTTAATGGCTCTTATGCAGCTAAGGGAGAGAAATTAGTCAAATACTTGGAAGTGGTAAAACGAATGTCCCAGGATTTTTAAAATTTTAACATCCAACAAGTACCAAGGGAAGAGAATGCTGAAGCAGACGCACTAGCAAACCTAGGTTCAGCATTCAAAACACTTGAAGATACTCATATTCCTATTATTCACATACTAACACCGGCCATAGACCAAGGTATGGATTCCCAGGATTTTGACACATTAGGTGAGACCCTGGTATCCAGTACCCAGGATTCTACTGAGGAATCCTGGACTAGGCCGATTATTCAGTATTTGCAGGATGGTACTATACCAGAAACTGAGAAAGACGCCCGTGCATTCAGGATAAGAGTAGCCAGGTATGTAATTATAAAAAATATACTATATAAAAAATCTTTTGCAGGTACGTATTTGAGATGTTTGGAGAAGGATGAAGCCCAAGAAGTTCTCAGAGACATCCATGAGGGTGATTGCGGAAACCATACAGGGGGCAGGTCCCTGATGTCCAAGATCCTAAGAACGGGGTATTATTGGCCAACAATGAGAAAAGATGCCCTGGATTTTTCTCAGAAATGTGACGCATGTCAAAGACACGCCAATGTGCCTCACCAGCCCGCAGAGCCGCTATACCCAATTCCAGCATCTTGGCCCTTCATGAAATGGGGGATGGACATCGTTGGTAAGCTACCCAAGGCCCCTGGAGGAAAGGTGTTCATGTTAGCAATGACAGATTACTTCTCGAAATGGATTGAAGCCGAAGCATACGTCCAAGTCAGGGAAAAAGAGGTTATATCCTTCATTAAAAGAAACATACTGACAAGGTTTGGAGTGCCATCTGAGATTGTCTGTGATAATGGCTCTCAATTTATTGGAAGTAGGACCACAGGATTCTGTGAATCCTGGGGCATCAAGATGATAACATCAACTCCAGTACATCCTCAAGCCAATGGCCAAGCTGAGTCAAGCAACAAGATCATCATAAACAACCTGAAGAAGAGACTGAAGGAGAAGAAGGGAAGATGGGCAGAGGAATTACCCTTGGCATTATGGGCAGATAGGACTACCTCCAAGAATGCCACGGGTCAAACCCCATATTCCTTGGTATTCGGCACAGAAGCAGTCATCCCGACGGAAATGGTGGTCCCAACATTCAGGGTCAGTGGTCAGACCCAGGATTTGAATGATCAGTCCCTGGTTGAAGACCTGGATACCCTGGATGAGATGAGAAATCAGGCAGCTTGGAGAATGGCAGCATATCAGCAAAGAATTTCGAAGACCTATAACAAGCATGTAAGGATCAGAAGATTCAAGGTAGGAGATCTGGTCCTGAGAAAGGCGTTCCAGAATACAACAAATCCAGGGGACGGGAAAATAGCTCCTAAGTGGGAAGGTCCTTATTTGATTGATTCTGAGGCTGGTAAGGGGGCATATTGGCTAGCTAATATGGAAGGAGACCTATTGCCAAGACCTTGGAATGCAATACACCTCAAAGCATATTTCATGTAAGGCCTTCTGTCCTAGGATTCAGTTACTCAGGTATGTGTTTTATTTTGAAATTTCACAGTGGAGATTCAGGTCAGTTATTCTCACTTAATTTACCTATTTCCTTATATATTTTGTTTTCATTATTTATTTACTGACATTAGTTACATGTTGCATTTCATTTTTAAGATTATCGTTTAATGTTTTGAATTTACTAAGATCTATGTTTTGCAAGACGGAATGCCCAAACGTGTTTCTCCTAAGTATGGTCAGAGATTCAAGGCATACGAAATGAAGCATACTCAAGGTACACCAAGTCAAATGCAACAAACGTGTTTCTCCTAAGTATTGAGACTGGCCATCTCTCTTCCGTATGGGTGAATTTTAAACCCATTCCTAAGGTTTAAGGATTATGCGTCCTTCATCCGAATATGGGCTATCACGCCTCGCCTGGAGCGCATGTTGGCAACTTTTGCCTCGCCCGAGACGCACGTGATCCAAGTATGAAACCCTGGGATTGTGAGATCATCCGTGTTAAGAGCATTGGTGGCAACCTTGCAATCCAGGGACATATGCGGATCTCTCAAGGTTTAAAACGATTAACGCGTTTTCAAGACGGATTGGTGCTAACGTACCAACTTAAGACATCCGAGGCAATACCCTAGTTCGCCGGTACGGCATGAGGTGGTCCCTAGATTTCGCCAGTACGGCACCGGGCTTGACCCCAGTTCGCCAGTACGGCACAGGGCTTGACCCCAGAAATAACATTAAAATTATTATCGGGCCTGACCCCAGAAACAATTCAAAGATTACCTAATGACCCAGGATTATTGACTTAATCCAAGGTCATAACGGTCAAAGCCGAAGGAAATTAACTCCCTGTCTAGTTAATTCTAATCGATATGTTCCTATTACAGGAAACATTCACAAGTCTGCTAAAGCTACGAGGAATCCTAAGATCCTGGGAGCAACCCAGGATTACTAAGGTAAACCCTAGAACCATTCCATACGTTACAAATATCATTCAAATGTGTCAAACACAGGTATGTAGTTAAAGCAGTTATATATAAAACCCAACCTGGGCCCGGAAAAGCTCCGGACATCCCAGGCTGGGACATGTCAAAAGACCCTGGATATCACATCCAGGGGTGGATCATTGTTTTAACAAAACAAACCGGGAAACATCAACCGGTGTACCATCACAAACATAAAAATAAAAGTTGTTTTTAAACAAACAAACAAACAAACTAAAGACCCAGGGACCTTCAAGCGTCGCCCTGGGTCACATCCTCCGTCGCCTCCTCCGCTGCCTTCTCTGCTGCCTTGGGGTCCTGGGCCGGCTTCTCTCCTCCCTTGGGCTAGTCGATGTCCATGGCATGACCACCAGAACCCTTGGAAGGGGTGCTTTTGCTGGATCCGGGACCAGGGTCACACCCAGTAGGGATGGCAGCGCCCAGGTTGCGCAGTTTGTTGACCCAATCGGTCACATCCCATTTGGGGTTCACAAACCCCAGGTCCTTGGCCTCCTTGGCCATCTTCAGCCTGCACTGAAGGAGGGAGACAAGAGCAATCCTCTTGCCCTCCTTGTCTTTCGCCTCCAAGGCAGCATCATGATCAGCCCGCACCAGGACAGCCTTCCTCTCCAACTCCTGCACCAGCCCCAGGTTCTTGTCGGCAACGGTCTTCGCCATGCCCAGCTCCTTCTTCAAGGTGGTAATTTCCTTCTTAACCAAGGACTCGGCCTCCTGGGCTTGCCTCTCAGCAGCCTGGACCAACTCGAAGAAGCGCCCAGCAATCTGCACAAAAAAGTAAGTTAATAAATATATTGAACCCTGAATGGACTAACTATGCAGAAAAATTCAGGGGTACCCAGGATTTACTTACTTGGCGCGAAGAAGCCTCAGCATAGGAGCAGAGCCCAGCAGCGTCCATGTTTTCCAGGGACTGAATTGATTGGCCAGAGCTGGTAGCCCTGGTCTTGCGTTTGGTGCCCGAGGCCCTGGAAACTGGAGCCTTGGGAGCTGAAGGAGGCTCAGATTTCACCGGGGCCAAGACCTGGAGATCATCGTCTCCCAGCAGGTAGGCATCCAGATCGACGTCCTCGATGTTCACAGGAGCAGCAGCGGCTGAAAGGCAAAGAAAGCACAGAATTAGCAGAACTCAGGGAAAATCCAGGGTAATAAGAGCAAGGAACCAGGATACTTACAGCTAGACATACTATGGGAGCAGGAAGAAGTGGCTTGATCAGGGTCGGCCTTGAATTCGCGATCCTCCTCAGCAATGGCCAGGAATGCCTCAAACCTCTCGAATGTACTTGAAGTTACTGGTCCAATGGAGCTCAGGCTAGGCACTGCAAAACAAGGGAATCCAAGGTCAGTATTTAATTAAAACAGATATCAAAACCTGTAAACCTAATTCCTAGTGCAGGTAAAGTCCTACCCTCTACTTTCCATCTAAGAGGAAGGTCCATTCCACCCGGAATGGTCGACCTCTTCACGAAGAATAATTTCCCCTTCCACTCCTCAGCGAATGAAGCCCTGGGAATCATCTGGGTACCCTTGTTCAAAGCTTTGAACAGGTAACGATTGTTACCATGGGACTTCAACTCGTAACCCATGGACAGTTCAGGCAACCCGACCGAGGAATCAAACTCTCTGTTTAGACGATCGATGGTGCCCAGCACCCTCCATGCAATGGGGAGAGTCTGAGCGTATGAAAGACCGGTGGCCTTGAAGAAATCGGCAACCAGTCCAGAGAAGGGGTAGGAGAGACCGATAGAAAACGGGGTGGAAGGAAAGCAGACCCAGGTTGCGGAACTGAAATCCGACCTGAGTCTTCTATCAAAGGGCCTAATCTCGGCACCCTCGGGAAGAAGACCGGACGCCGACGAGCAAGCAATGTCGGCGTCGGAGAAGTTGCAGGTCTCCGTTTCCGGTGACTGCAAATACTTCTGATCGAGGAAATCCTCGATCCCGGTCTTTTTGGCGACGGTTTCCGAACGAATCTTCTTGCGAGTCATCGTAACGGAAGAACAGAAGAAGAAATCGAGAAAAGGGTTACCTGATCGGAAGTTAGCGAAGGCCGGAAGTGTCGAAATTACCGCTCTGCTCTCGAAAGGTTTACTCGGTGAGTGAAAGGCAAAGAGAGAAGAGGGTATTTAATGGGGGAGAAGTTACAGAGTTGAGGGGACATGGACGACGATCGTGGAGAGTCTACTCCTATTTTAACGGATGGGATGAACTTAGGGTCGCTGAGTCATCGAAGATTTGAAAAAATTCACAGCTGTGAATTCTTATCCACTAGCTGCGAATTTTGGGGGCAATTGTTACACCCTAAAAATACTCGACTGCAAATCCAGGGTACACACGCAGATAAGGGACAGGTATGACCCAGGATTACATGACCCTGGATGCAGGCAATGTTCGATGACCCAGGATGTTAACACCAGACGGGGAAGTTTACCTTTACTTTATTTTATATATTATGTCATCTAATCCAGGGTTACCCTTATTGCTATAATGACCCAGCATGTGGAAATGACCCTGCATGCTAGGGCATTGTTACTAACTGTTTCGATGTCTTTATTTGATCAAGGACAGGTTGACATGGTCTTCTAACGGTCGCATGAAACAAGGAGAAGACTTATTTCACACGTGGTCAATGTTGGTTAGCTGGAAACTCGGTCAACTAACTGAAAGAGACGTTGAAGGGAGGATCCCTGGAATATCGGAAGAACAGTTGAAGACCCCTGGAATATCGGACGAGTCATTGCAGCTCTCGGATTATAAATAGGACCTTTAGTTGTTCATTTTCAGCTCATTCGAGCTTTACTAATTGTATTTTCGTATTATTCTCTCTGCAAACACATTGTACTCGACATTTTTCAGTGATCAATAAATTGGTAGCGTGTGTTATCGCTACCCGGGGTTTTTATGCCGGCGGCGCCTTAGAGACATCTAAGGGCTAAGGGCTTTTCCCTAGTCAAAATCTCGGTGTTCCTACTTACATTTCTGGTTACATTTGTGTTGATAAAGTTTCTCAACTGATTTCATAAATAAACCTAAGTTTTTACCCAGGATTCTAGTTATTTGACCCTGGAATTCTGCTGTTGTCCCAGGATTATTTCAAATTGTTTTCACATCTGAGTTCGAGACACCTAACCTCACATTCAAATTTGGTTCAAACTTTGCTAATTTAACTTAAGTAATTTTTAGCCAAAACAGTCAACATCGGCACTTGAAGAGGAATCGTGAAATTCTCTCTTACTACCGTTCTTGCTCCACCACCTGCTCCGTCTGCCATTGGTGAAGGTCGTGATCTGCCTGACGGAGTTATTGATCTACCCGGAGAAGGCCGGCGAGACGATAAGATGAATCGATGAATTTTGAGACGATGGGAGGATCAGCGATCCCCAATCTCCTCCGAAGAACTATGAAATTGATCGATGAAATCAAGAGCAACCTTTGCTCTGATACCAAATCAAAACACAGCCACAAAGATTGAAAGAAAATTGGGAGGAAATTTTATTGAATGAGATTTTTAAAATCCGGATACAACACCTTAGCTTATATAGCTCTTATGAACCCTAACGGTAATTAACAAACTATTAAAAAACTTACAAAACTAACCCTGAACTATTATAGAAATTACAAATTGAAACTAAACTTTATAACATTTAAAACAAAAATAAAAACTCATTTGGATTAAAAGAAACCTAAGTTTGAAAACAACATAATACCAACCAACAAACAAACAAACTTAAAAACATAAATCTTAACACCCTTATTTATTCCCAAAGTGTTCTTGGTCTCTTATTACACGTTGAAGATGGACTAATCTGAGGCACCATAAAGCAATTTCCGCTGTCGGCTACCCAATTCCTGCTTGATTTTACCCCATGTGTGATTTTATTACCATACTCGCAATCATTTTGACCAAACACAAATGATGACCCGTTGACCGTTTGACCTCCAAACCCCAAATTCGAACCGGGTTCAAATTGCTGAACCGGATGACCATACCGTGACGTCATCTCCGGCGCCTGCGGAACCCATAACCCCATTGATTCCGGCGAGAAAGAGCTATTATTATTCAAGCCTCCGATTATATCACCGCCGCCCCATATTGACCCCGGATCATTTCCACCAACCTGTAATTTATTATTCAATTAAATCAATAACAATCTTTTCAGATCCATTATAAAAATTAAAAAATTAAAAAAATTAAAAAATAAAAAAAGAAAGTGACGGTGACCTTTGACGGAGGATCAAGAAAATCTTCAACGTGCCACCCCGGAAGCGTCTCAATCAAATACTCCGATATGCTACTTGTTCCCGACCCATGACCCGACCCGTTTGACTCTTGGTGGCAGCTGGTGGTTTTAACACTAGCCTGAACAATATTCACGTTCTGGGAAGAAGGAGCTTTTTGTTGTTCAGGAACGACGCCGTTTCGCGTGGTCTTCGGAGGGGTTGGAAATGAAACGGAGTATTCAGAAGCCGCCGGAGAAAGTTTAACGCCGGTGAGAAGAAACCGGTTGTGACTGCGTGAGTGTTGATTGAGTTTATGGATCGCCATATCGCAATCTGGACAGAGAATCGCTCTATCTTGTTGGCAAAACAGGAAGGCTTTTTTGTCCTGGCAGATATCGCAAAGCGGGGAGTTTTCCGGTGAGGGGTGGAGGAGGGAGAAACGTGGGTGTTTTCCGGCGAGTTTGTTGGCGTGGTGGACGCGGTGGTCGCAGGCGGAGCAGAGGGCGGCCTCGTCGGCGGAGCAGTAGACGGAAGCTTCATGTTTGTTGCAAACGTCGCAGTGGATCTTCATTATTGGTGGTGGTGGTGGTTAAGATTGTTTTTAGAATAGTTTTTAGAATAAAGGGGGTGATGGGTGTTATGGGGAATAATAATAATAATAATGATAACTGATAATAAGAAGAAGAATGATATAAAAATGGGAAATGGATGAAGATGAAAGTTGAAAACCAATATTATATTGTGAAAAATGAGGGAGGAAACCAAAAGTCATGAAGATGGAGCCTTCGTTTTCTTTTTTTAACTAGATACTTGCGATCTTAAATTTGGATATGTGACAAGAACGATCCCTATAGCATGGTTTTCTATGATGTATGATGTAGATAACTGATGTGTTTGAAAGTATGCTAAAAATACTAATAAAACCTCAACCTAACTTAGACCTCGACACACCTAATTTTACCGAAATTCCTAAAACTTAACCGAACCCTAAGGCAAGTGTACCTATCGGTGATGGTATAGCTTATGGAAGACCGGGATATCGAACCCTAGAGACACTACATAGACAAGACAAAACCTAGGACCTAATGAGTAAGAAATTTGAGAATTATTTGGTTTTGTGAATTGAATTAAATAAAATAACTAAATTAACTAATTAACTAACTAACCGACACGAGAGAACTTAGGACGAAATCAGAGATGAGAAAGGTACCACCTAGACCTAGAATCCTAATTAACATTAACAACCTTACTCGGCTATGACAACTCTGATGGAACCGGGATCTTAATGACCAACCTATAGAAACCCTATGAGCCCCCGAATCACTCTCCGGACGTTACTGATAGAATACCTAATGGATGAAATACGCTCACCGGTTGGTTAGTTCACCTTTTGAGTCCTTCCTAACTGATGATTCTATCGCTCGAACAAAGGTTCACCTTTTGAGTACTTCCCTATTCAATTACCCTAACCACCCTTAAACCTAATCTCGGGCACCTTAAAGCAATTGGAGCTACCTTTAACCACTATGAATGACACAACTAGTAAATTGACCAACTAATCTAGGGGACTTCCTTTTGAGACAATCTTGACCTAGACAATTAACCAACCCAACTAATTGACAAGCCTATCCCCTTTTAAGTTCTAGACAAGGCATAATATAACAACCATGATAGTAATTATTAACCAATGTTCTAGTTCGGGACGTCTCCTAAACTATTCCTTAGATGAACCCATAAAGCTAACACCTTTGGATGCATTACCCAACCCGAAAGACATTCGAAGGCAATACAAACACCAATTGACAATCAAAACCCTAATTGAAATACGCATATGCAACTTTCACAGCAGGTTAAAGGGATTTCAATAGAACATCAATCCAACACAAGTGTCATAAAACCGAATAAAGTAATTAATCTAAAAATTCATCATATGGCCTAGGTGGCACTAATTGTTTAGCCAAGAACCATTATTACAGTCATAAACACAATAAAGATTGAGTCTTTAATCATGAACATGATGGTGTCTTAACAAATAAGCAAGAAATCAAAAGAAAATTGGAACCCGCAAGGATTAATCTGTGTCGAATGCTTGATTCCGTAGCCTCCCGGACGATTATAAAGCTTCCTGCTCTTTCTCCTCCGTCCAATTTTTGTCCCAGAAGTCTTCTAGGGTCGGCCGCTAAAAAGAATTTTTCCAATTGACACCAGAATGTCGAATAAATACTTGAAGTATAGGAGCTGCGGGTTTTTACAAAACTAGCATATCGCTAGTTTGAAATAAATCCCCAAGCGGTACGTACGAAATTAGAAACCGACTTTGACTCGTTATTCTCGGTGGACCAAATCAGAATGTGGGACCAGAACCATACGTACAAATTAAATGACTTTAAGCACATTTTCAATTCGCCTCTTTGATCTTCTATTAATGCAACACTAGTCCCTGAACTTTATTTATTAATTTTTTTCAACCTTTGGGCTTTGATGTATTGTCATACCATCCTCTTGGACTTGTATGTTAACCTACAACCAAATATATTTGAACAATTTTCAGCACATTGACACAACTAAATGCACGACTTAAATAATTATCTAAACTCATACCACAATATACAAAAATGACTCGTTACACAATAAGACTCAAATAACTATAAAATATATAAAAACTAAATAAAATTGATTCCAAAGTGACTCAAATATTATACAAAATACACGGGAAAATAGGATGTGTTTGCAACACATCAATAACGATAATATATAAAAGAGTAAATTGCACCGGAGGTCCCTGAACTTTGCAAAAATCTCATATTGAGTCCCTGAACTTTCGAAAGTGCACGGAAAGTCCTCAAGGTTTCACTTTTATCTCACCTGGGGTCCCTAGGTCTAACATACGTTAGAAAACTCAGTTAAGTGAGTGTTAATTGACTATTATACCCCCTTTGTCTTATCTCTCATTTACTCAAACCCAGGCAAACGGGATATTCAGAGGGGCTGGAGAACTGGTTCCGGCAGCTAATTTCCGGCAACCACACGATGGTTCGGCGATGGTGAGGTAGTGGTTTCACGGCGGTGTAAGGATGGTAGCGGCGGCGACGACCCTAGCTGGGTTCCGCTAAGAGCAAGGTGGCGACAGCGGGGTTCTCAACACTGCGTCCGGCAACAAATTCAGGGCTGTTACCGGCCATGATCACGAACCCAGTGGCCGTCAGTCGTGATTCCGGCCTGTTTAGTTCCGATCGGTGGTTCTCGGTAAGACCTTTGAGTTGTGATTCGATTCTCAGCTCATTTCCCTTTGTTAAACCTTCGATTATTTCCTCGTATCAAACTCTGTCTGTCAGATCAAGAAGCTCTGAAGAACGCAAAATAAGAAAATCTCTTACCTTGGATTAAGGAGGTACACGGCTGGGGGTTAGATTACACACAAAACCGCCACTGTTCGGCCTTCATCAGACCACAACCGCCACCGGAGGCACCGAAATCTCGCAACCCAAAACTCAACTCGGGGATCTCGGATTCGATCCACCAAAAAGAACAGAGGAAAGACAGAGGTAGAGAGTCAGAGTCGGTTAGCCACCGCTATGGCAATAGGTTTCGACCGGAAAAAAGGTCGCCGGAGTTCGTCGGAGATGGCGAAGATACGTAAGGTTGAGCCAGCAGGGGAAGTGGGTAGGGTTAGGGTTCTTATGGTTCTAGTGATCCCACATTTATTTAATAACTGAGTTTAATTTTTTTAAATAGATGGGTATTATAGTTATTTTACACCCACTTAATAGATAATTTTAACGGACGTTAGACCAGGGGACCCCAGGTGAGATAAAAGTGAAACCTTGAGGACTTCCCCTGCACTTTCGAAAGTTCAGGGACTCAATATGAGATTTTTGTAAAGTTCAGGGACCTCCGGTGCAATTTATTCTATATAAAAGATTTTAATTGATTATCATATTGGTCATGTGATCAAATGGTATAAATGGTATGACGATGAGGGAAAGATTCGAGATTGATATGTAGTTTGATTTTTAAGTCTAATAAGTTTTTTATCCGGTGGTTTGTAAAGGTAGTTTTTTTTGTATGGGCTCAAATGGTGTGTTGTCTTGGTCATCTAGCACCCATGAGTATATGGATATTTCCGCTACACTTCTAGATGTGGGTGCCCATCTGCCATTTGAGGAAAATAAAAATAGTTTCTTAACTCGAGTTGTTATCAGGAAGGATTGTTTAAACCACTAATATGGCTCATATGCTCATAGCACGAATCATCATGGCTAAGAAAAAACAACAAACGCAAATTCCAAAACATGTTTAAACCACGAATGTGGCTCATATCTGCATGGAAGGAATCATCATATCCATGAAGAAACAATGAATTGCTCAAGACCGGGCATGGCTGCGATGAACGTTGCGCCGCCACTGGTAATATCATCATAAAAGAGACTTGGATCTGCACAGAAAGAATCATCATTGTCACAAAACGATGTATAGATCATTAACGGACTTAAATTCCAGAACACGTAAACCTAGATTGTCACCAGCATAGAGGCTCTGCTCGTCAAATCGCTCAGAATTGGTCACCAAATATGGCATAAAATAAAATGAACAGTGGATTTCCCCTCACAACCGGCATTTGCTAAATCCAGACTAGTTGTCACCAAAGCACCATGCCAACGAAGTCCTCTGAACCACCCATTATCGTTACCGACAAACCGGTGGCCACCATCTAGTTAAAAGAAATCAAGCAAACTATGACACACTGGTGACCAAAGGGAAAGCAACGTACATCGGCAAGGCAACGCTATTACAAGAAGGCAATGCACGGGCGGCAAGGACAAATCATAAATGAAAGAAAATCAGCCGGTATGAATCCATGAGAAAATGAAAGAGGTAGGCTGATAAAGGCAAAGAGAGGAATGTGGCGTGATAGAGTTATGAGAAAACGCACGGTTCAAGGAACAATACAAACGTGCTCACAACAATCAATAAAGATTACACGCGTTAAGAGCTAAGTAAAAAAAAAATGAACATCTTTTCTTCCCTCACAACCGCAAGATGCTAATTGTAATTGTAATTGTAATATATATAATAAACTATAACATGTACGAATAAGTCTACGGATTCAACTTTTTCAATTTAGCTTCTAACAATTTATAGGTTAGCTTCCATACAAAACCCAAGCATGAATCTAACAAAACATGACTAGACTTCGATTTCAATGCGAGCTTAGGCCTTATGTGTGCCACCAACACAACTTCTCAAACTCTGCAATCAATTACCTATATAGCGAGATAAATAACGCCGAGAATAATGTTACTAGTGAGCCATGACTAGTGACTCTAAAAAATTATCAATTTTAAATAATGTGCATGCTAATTGTATTTCAACGGATCAAGTCACACACAAAGGCAACAATTCAAGGGGCATGTGTGTGAACATATATACCACACTTTCTTATCAATTTATGCAATGAGTGTGACATAGGGCATGATACCCATCTCAACGCAAGTTATTTTATAAACCACGATTACCAACAATTTTAATTTAGAACACAAGAGTGAGGGCACCTATTTAGACAGGATCCGTCTAAATGCATATATGTCACAAGGAATTAAAAATTTAAAACACAACTTTACCTTAATGATTTTTGCGACTAACACTACCGAGGTATCGGTGTCCACGAGTGACTAAAGCACTATAGAACACGCTATATACAAATCAACTTATACAACTCAAAATAGTTAAAAAGTAGAGGGTCATTGACGTGTGTTGGCGGTGTATAAAAACATGACGATAATGGGCCAGAAAACACCACTTTTGTGCAAGTTAAAATTTATAAAACACAATAACTAACAATCACTATACACCACACGTTAGAGCAAGTGCACCCATTGTTGACGTAGTATAGTGTGGGTAAGATACTAAGGTCGTCCAAGGGCACATGAGAGCTCTTGATACTAAACCTTCCTCAACGTCTAGCCAGATCTAAAAGTTGGTTGGTAAAATTAACTAAAAAAATATATAAAATAAAGATAAAGTGAAGTAAGGTTAATTCAATCGAAGATAATGTCACTTGGAATGACTTGCCAATGGTGTAGCTAGTAACCTTATTATATATAAACTTTCCAATAGATTGTTATACGAATGTAGAAAGGGGCCCTCTCAGCGCAACCTTATCATAAGTTAACCCCGTTGTTCACCAGCAGGGATGATTTCTAGGATGACTGTCCGTTAAGTAAAAAATATAGTGTGTAATTAATGTTATTTATTCATAAGACCTTATGGTCAAAATATTATTACGCTCAGATACGTTATCATGAACTAGCAAGGAAACAACCCACGCATCGGGTTTATAGTATTGAATAAAAAATCTTTTTATAAGGAGTCGTGGTTCATTTCTCCCTTACACTTCTCGCGTGTGCTCAGCCGGTCCTAACAAAAAACAAGTCCACAAACGCTCCGCTCTCGCACGTAACAAAGTGACAACATATTACCAACCCAAAGTCCCAAACTGTAGGGCTATATTTAGTGAGGCATGAACATTAGATGGGCTTTTGTTATTGGGCTTAGTCTAGTTTAATTTATAGGCCATGTGGGCCATTTTAGTGTTTATGATTGGGCTAGACTTGTGTTTATGATTGGCCCAATCTCATGTATGAGGTGGTATATATACCATCTCATTGTAACCGATTGTAGCAAGCTTTGAATACACATTTACGATTCCTTCTTACTTTTGGGTGTTTACGATCAGGGTTTCATAGCTTCAAGATAGTAGGTTTCTTCATTCAAGACTCAATCTTTGTATTAGATTGAATCTCTTCTTCTACTATTCTTCTTGAATCGATCACATACGAGGTTTCCGCACTCGTTCGTGATTAGATATCGTGTTCGTGATCAAATTTCGGACCTACAATTGGTATCAGAGCCAAGAATCTTCGATTCGAGGCTCTCACGATATTGATTCAAGTGTTTTTCTGGGTTTTTGTTCAAGATTTTGAAGTTTCGAGAGTGTTTTTGGGTGTTTACGACCATTGCTGCTGCTGTTCTTCGAGATTTCTGGGTTTTAAGAGTGTTTACGATCTGTTCTCTTTGAATATTGCCTGTTTACGACTGGGAGTTTCGGTGTTCACGATTGTACTTGTGTTTACGAGTTTGCAAAGTCGTAAAAGGGTGTTTACGACTATTTTAAATCGGAATCAAGTGATTACGACTCCGGCGGTCGTAATCAATTATCGTAATCACAGTTTACGATTATTAAAGGCGGTGTGTGTTTACGAGTGCCACGTGTTATCGCAAACTGTGTTCACGATCGTAATCAAGCTGTTGGATCGTAATCGGTTTGTTTGAATCGGAATCAGTGTGTTTGGATCGTAATCAGGTGGTTTTTATCGTAATCAGTGTTGTTTGGACTTTTGGACTTTAGGTTAATTTTTCCCAAGCTATTGAAATGGATTTTGAGCCGAGCATGTATCAGAAATTGGACTTCGAGATCGGATCTATAACTCGTCCGCCAAGACTAACTTCAGCGGATAATTTCTTAGAGTGGAAGTACAGATTCGAAAATCATTTGAAGAGTGTGGATCTGAGACTATGGAGGGCTGTTCTCAATGGACCGTACACGCCTACTCACACAACGGGAGCAAATGCCGGAAAGGAGAAGAAAGAGGAGGAATATGATGATGATGACTGGGAGAGGTGCAACAAGGCTGAGAGGGCTTTTGCAATAATGACTATGGCCCTAACTCCAGACATCGCTCAAGGTTTCAAGCACTGCAAAACAGCAAAGCAACTGTGGAACGCTTTGATTGTTGCTTATGAAGGAAATCCGGAGGGGTTTGACTCTTGGTGGCAGCTGGTGGTTTTAACACTAGTCTGAACAATATTCACGATCTTAGACGGAGCTTTTTGTTGTTCAGGAACGACGCCGTTTCGCGTGGTCTTCGGAGGGGTTGGAAATGAAACGGAGTATTCAGAGGCCGCCGGAGAAAGTTTAACGCCGGTGAGAAGAAACCGGTTGTGACTGCGTGAGTGTTGATTGAGTTTATGGATCGCCGAATCGCAATCTGGACAGAGAATCGCTCTATCTTGTTGGCAAAACAGGAAGGCTTTTTTGTCCTGGCAGATATCGCAAAGCGGGGAGTTTTCCGGTGAAGGGTGGAGGAGGGAGAAACGAGGGTGTTTTCCGGCGAGTTTGTTGGCGTGGTGGACGCGGTGGTCGCAGGCGGAGCAGAGGGCGGCCTCGTCGGCGGAGCAGTAGACGGAGGCTTCATGTTTGTTGCAAACGTCGCAGTGGATCTTCATTATTGATGGTGGTTAAAGATTGTTTTTTAGAATAAAGGGGGTGATGGGTGTTATGGGGAATAATAATAATAACTGATAATATCATAATAAGAAGAAGAATGATATAAAAATGGGAAATGGATGAAGATGAAAGTTGAAAACCAATATTATATTGTGAAAAATGGAGGAGGAAACCAAAAGTCATGAAGATGGAGCCTTCGTTTTCTTTTTTTAACTAGATACTCGCGATCTGAAATTGGATATGTGACAAGAACGATCCCTATAGCATGGTTTTCTATGATGTATGATGTAGATAACGATAATATATAAAAGAGTAAATTGCACCGGAGGTCCCTGAACTTTGCAAAAATCTCATATTGAGTCCCTGAACTTTCGAAAGTGCACGGAAAGTCCTCAAGGTTTCACTTTTATATCACCTGGGGTCCCTAGGTCTAACGTACGTTAGAAAACTCAGTTAAGTGAGTGTTAACTGAATATTATACCCCCTTTGTCTTATCTCTCATTTACTCAAACTCAGGCAAACGGGATATTGAGAGGGGCTGGAGAACTGGTTCCGGCAGCTGATTTCCGGCAACCACACGATGGTGAGGTAGTGGTTTCACGGCGGTGCAAGGATGGTAGCGGTGGCGACGACCCTAGCTGGGTTCCGCTAAGAGCAAGGTGGCGGCAGTGGGGTTCTCTACACTGCGTCCGACAACAAATTCAGGGCTGTTACCGGCCACGATCACGAACCCAGTGGCCGTCAGTCGTGATTTCGGCCTGTTTAGTTCCGATCGGTGGTTCTCGGTAAGACCTTTGAGTTGTGATTCGATTCTCAGCTCATTTCCCTTTGTTAAACCTCCGATTATTTCCTCGTATCAAACTCTGTCTGTCAGATCAAGAAGCCCTGAAGAACGCAAAATAAGAAAATCTCTTACCTTGGATTAAGGAGGTACACGGCTGGGGGTTAGATTACACACAAAACCGCCACTGTTCGGCCTTCATCAGACCACAACCGCCGCCGGAGGCACCGAAATCTCGCAACCCAAAACTCAACTCGGGGACCTCGGATTCGATCCACCAAAAAGAACAGAGGAAAGACAGAGGTAGAGAGTCAGAGTCGGTTAGCCACCGCTATGGCAATAGGTTTCGACCGGAAAAAAGGTCGCCGGAGTTCGTCGGAGATGGCGAAGATACGTAAGGTTGAGCCAGCAGGGGAAGTGGGTAGGGTTAGGGTTCTTATGGTTCTAGTGATCCCACCTTTATTTAATAACTCAGTTTAATTTTTTAAATAGATGGGTATTATAGTTATTTTACACCCACTTAATAGATAATTTTAACGGACGTTAGACCAGGGGACCCCAGGTGAGATAAAAGTGAAACCTTGAGGACTTCCCCTGCACTTTCGAAATTCAGGGACTCAATATGAGATTTTTGTAAAGTTCAGGGACCTCTGGTGTAATTTATTCTATATAAAAGATTTTGATTGATTATCATATTGGTCATGTGATCAAATGGTATAAATGGTATGACGATGAGGGAAAGATTCGAGAAAGATTCGAGATTGATATGTAGTTTGATTTTTAAGTCTAACAAGTTTTTTATCAGGCGGTTTGTAAAGGTAGTTTTTTTTTTGTATGGGCTCAAATGGTATGTTGTCTTGGTCATCTAGCACCCATGAGTATATGGATATTTCCGCTATACTTCTAGATGTGGGTACCCATCTGTCATTTGAGGAAAATAAAAATAATTTCTTAACTCGAGTTGTTATCAGGAAGGATTGTTTAAACCACTAATATGGCTCATATGCTCATAGCACGAATCATCATGGCTAAGAAAAAACAACAAACGCAAATTCCAAAACATGTTTAAACCACGAATGTGGCTCATATCTGCATGGAAGGAATCATCATATCCATGAAGAAACAATGAATTGCTCAAGACCGGGCATGGCTGCGATGAATGTTGCGCCGCCACCGGTAATATCATCATAAAAGAGACTTGGATCTGCACAGAAAGAATCATCATTGTCACAAAACGATGTATAGATCATTAACGGACTTAAATTCCAGAACACGTAAACCTAGATTGTCACCAGCATAGAGGCTCTGCTCGTCAAATCGCTCAGAATTGATCACCAAATGTGGCATAAAATAAAATGAACAGTGGATCTCCCCTCACAACCGGCATTTGCTAAATCCAGACTAGTTGTCACCAAAGCACCATGCCAACGAAGTCCTCTGAACCACCCGTTATCGTTACCGACAAACCGGTGGCCACCATCTAGTTAAAGGAAATCAAGCAAACTATGACACACTGGTGACCAAAGGGAAAGCAACGTACATCGGCAAGGCAACGCTATTACAAGAAGGCAATGCACGGGCGGCAAGGACAAATCATAAATGAAAGAAAATCAGCCGGTATGAATCCATGAGAAAATGACAGAGGTAGGCTGATAAAGGCAAAGAGAGGAATGTGGCGTGATAGAGTTATGAGAAAACGCACGGTTCGAGGAACAATACAAACGTGCTCACAACAATCAATAAAGATTACACGCGTTAAGAGCTAAGTAAAAAAAATGAACATCTTTTCTTCCATCACAACCGCAAGATGCTAATTGTAATTGTAATATTTGTAATATATATAATAAACTATAACATGTACGAATAAGTCTACGGATTCAACTTTTTCAATTTAGCTTCAACAAATTATAGGTTAGCTTCCATACAAAACCCAAGCATGAATCTAACAAAACATGACTAGACTTCGAATTCAATGCGAGCTTAGGCCTTATGTGTGCCACCAACACAACTTCTCAAACTCTGCAATCAATTACCTATATAGCGAGATAAATAACGCCGAGAATAATGTTACTAGTGAGCCATGACTAGTGACTCTAAAAAATTATCAATTTTAAATAATGTGCATGCTAATTGTATTTCAACGGATCAAGTCACACACAAAGGCAACAATTCAAGGGGCATGTGTGTGAACATATATACCACACTTTCTTATCAATTTATGCAATGAGTGTGACATAGGGCATGATACCCATCTCAACGCAAGTTATTTTATAAACCACGATTACCAACAATTTTAATTTAGAACACAAGAGTGAGGGCACCTATTTAGACAGGATCCGTCTAAATGCATATATGTCCCAAGGAATTAAAAATTTAAAACACAACTTTACCTTAATGATTTTTGCGACTATCTGATAGGAAACAATTCCTTGCCTTCACTACTACAAAATTGGCCTTTCTTGACGCTTTTTGCGCGTCAGGAAAGGGCCCAGATGACGCGCAAAAAAGCGTCAAGGAAGGCAGGGTCAAGAAGCCTCTTGACGCGCGAAAAATGACGCGCATTTTATGACGCGCAATGCGTGTCATAAAATGTGCGTCAAGGAAGCCCCCGTCATAAATCTGCTTATGACACGCATTTTTGCGCGTCATGGATTTTTAAAAATAAAAAAAAAATTAATAGAATCACTGGTTTCTATATTAAATGACAATTAACCCGATAATACAAAATAAAATTACACTTATAGCAGAATAATACATTTCATATATATAACAAAACAATTCATTGTATACAACTATTCAAATTTTTTCACAAACTATATATTCTAAATCACTAAGAAGTTTGGATGTTCCTTTACTACATAATCATACATCTAGTTCTTCATTGTATACAACTATTCAAATTTTTTCACAAACTATATATTCTAAATCACTAAGAAGTTTGGATGTTCCTTTACTACATAATCATACATCTAGTTCTTCATCCTCTGTTGACAATTGGTGCTCCCTTGCTTCCGTTTTAGTGCAGGTACACCTTGGATGTATGAGTATAGCAGCCTTGGATGTATGATAATTACAACTGCGGGCATCCAATTAACACATTTATCATAGGAAATTTATGGTGGAAATGGTACAAGGTTTTCCCATTTTCAAAAAAAGCATATCATCAAAAAAGTTTAAGTTATGATTAGGCCAATACTTGTAATAGATTTGCTTACATGTTAATATCTGGAACAGAGACGATGTTAAAGATATCAAGATCATATTCACGACCAAAAACCTACAAAGAAAAATACACAAAAAGGGATGAGTCAATATTTAACGAAGGAGATGTTGAAAAGGTAATGGTTGAACTTTCATCCTGTTTACATACAAATGGGTTGATTTGGGGTTTATTCTGTCACTAACAGGCCAAACGGGTCAAATGCATAAACCATCCTACATCCTTTATTTAAGAAACAAGTTTGCTCTATCTACTACTCTACCAAATTCAATAAGAAAAATAAGAAAGAAGTTGCAGAAGTAAACAACTCCTAAAGGACTATGAAAGTGATGAAAGTAAAGAATACCTAAATGACAATGACAATAATGAGATGTTTGATGACAAAATTATCAACAGTAACAAAACTACCACATATGTGAACAATAACCAAGACAATAGGCTGGAAAGATAGAGTTACATGTTGCTATGTAGAAACACGATACGATCTTACTACTGCATGCTTTGATCAAAGTAACGAACACGAGATGTAAATAAGAGAATTCGTATTGAATCACTTGAGATTACAATGAAGACTCTCTGGTTTCTCTCTCTAGAACACACACACAGAAAGGTGTAGAATGACAGAAGTGTTCAGCTCGTTACCATGCACATTCTAACACACCCTATTTATAGTAAGTGACTAATCACCTAGCGTATCAAATTGATACGCCGGACCACATGATCCGCCGGACCATGTGGTACGCCCATAACCAAATAGTCACTACAACTATCACTTAGACACGCTCACATAGATACAATACACGAGACATTCATAGCATAGGAATATGCTCTAACAAACTCCCCCTTAACGTGTAGTGTATCTATTCTCTAACTAAACTTCAGTCTTCAATCTTCAACATTGTTGCATCCGATCTTTGACATGAAATCTTGTCAGAAATAGAGCTCGCATGGTTGGATCACACTTTAATTATCTTTGCACTTCAAGATCCACTTGTGAAAAATATTACATACTCCCCCTTTCACCATGCTTGAGTCTTGACACACAAACCTGCAATTTCAGAAGACAGAAACGCGGTTTCCTTTTCTCTTGAAAATTAATTTAGTCTTGGTGCAAAACTTCTCTTCGAGAATCCAAGATATAGATTTGAAAATTTCGATTTCGTATCACATGTCGATCGGTCGAAAACAAATAAGAAACAAAATCTTTTTGGCTTTTTGAAACTTTACATCAAAACACACCAAAAATCTTTTTGAACTTTTCAGATATGAAACATAAATGCAACACAGAATCAGACACTATTTTTGTCTTTTGCAAGAAAGATCACAACTTGGGATCATATTGGTCATAACATGCTGAACTACACTTCAATTTCAATTACTTCAGCACACAAGTCATGTCGATTACCGGTATAATTTGTCCATATTAAACTCAGGCTCAATCATACTCATAACATCTGGATATGTTATTGTATTGATTAAGTTTGCTTTGACCAGTGTACCCCACACTATCAGACATACTCAGATATGATTTTGCTTTTATATCACACTTTGTGATTTCATTTGTGATTTAATCACATAATGATTGTATTCATGATTCAGTCAACTGTGTTCCATGCAAAAAGAAATCAGAACGTTAAATCGTCTACCTTAAGGTCGATCTTTCGATACGCAGATAAGGCCTCGGATTTAACAAAATAAGAAAATAAAACAAGTTGAAATTGTATAACCCAACAACAATCAGGTCGGTACTTCCGTACACGCAGAGAAAGTCCGATGAGTTATACGAAACACCAAAGAAAATAAAGCAGAACGTCAAACGAACAACAATCAGGTCGATCTTTCGATACGCAAAGAAAGTCCGATCGTTTGACAAAATAAAGAAAATCAAACAAGTTTAAATCTTTGTAAAATGAACACATGTATACACAGTGACTTCTCATTTTCTTTTTCACATATCTTTTCCCTGATATCATGAGACATGCATCAAGATGTTGTCCACTTGGTCAAGCATTAGTATTTAATGTGTTTATCACATTTGAATACTTTCTGATTTAATGCTGAGCCTACCAAGTACATCAAACAATGATCTTATGGATTTTTCATCTATTTTATCCATGAGTCAGACACGTAAGCCAATGTACCATCATTTCCCAATCATGTTGGATACAATATCTCATTTTTCAATGTTTTTGTATTTTTCTATTTTTTTCAATGTTTTTGTATTTTCTGTTTTTCTCCCCCTTAAAATGAAAACTCTATTTTTGGATTTTCATTTTAATACCAACAAAAACACAAAGACGCTATTTTTGGTTTTCAATTTTCTCCCCCTAAACTACATACAAAATGTAAAAGAAAGAAAATTGACCTTTCGACATGGATACCTTTCAAGTTTAGCTTTCAGAAAAATTTCAGTTTTGAAATGGATATCACATGTAATTTAAGTTAAATCAGCAGAATACGTCTCCATCAGTAACTTTGCAATCACCAACGGGCCTTCTAGAAGTACCTGCACACTGGTCAAACACATCAGTTTATAAATGACCCGAAGCGAATCGCTTCTGGTCGACCAGTATCTTGGTTTCCTTTTGAAACCACCTTAGGTTTCCAGTGTTGTTGTTTTGGTAAATCAGTATCTGATGAACCTGTCACAGTCGATTGTGACGAACAACCTACATATGAAACATTTTGAAAACGCGGAATAAATCTTCCTTGAGTTTTGAAAAATGTAGGTTGTGAGAATTCATCAAACACTCTGCCATATTCATCAATGAATCGCGGTTTGTCAGTTTTACCAACATATGGAACCTTTTCTCTTCTTGAACTAGAAGCAGCAGTGACATGACAATCTTGTGCCAGATGCCCTTTTTGTCGGCAATTGTAACACAAACGATTGTTTATGTTTCTTTTCTTTGGATCCTGCATAGCTTCACAAACATATTCATCTCCAAAATGATCATAAAAATTATCAAATACCTGAAATCGATGATCATGAACCCATTTAGAAGTCGGGCTCTTTGGAGTAGAATTTGATCCTCCAAAAGAATATTTAGCACCTTGTTGCTTCTTGGACTTTGAATCAACATTCTTCACAAAAACTTCAGCAACTTTCCGAGCATCTACGCAATGTAGCGGGAATTCTTTATCAGAAAATATTTGTTCCGAACCCTTGAGTTTGTAAAACCTCTCGGGTTGAACTTTGTCAGCTTTAAAAACTTCTTTCTTTACTTGCTGCAGATTAACTTTCTTCAAATGCTGTTGCTGTTGAACCTTTGAAACATTCACATCAACCTGTGTCTTTTGAAATCCCAAACCGGTATATTTTCCAGAAACCTTCTCTTCTGAATCAGATGATTTATGCCCATTCTTTGCAAGACGAGAAAATTCAGCTTTAACTTTCTTGAGATCTTTTGGAGCATTAATAATTGTTTCATCAATGTCAGCTTTTGAAGACGAAGACCCAGACACAACCTGTTGAGCTTCAGAAGCTGCAATACTTTTGCCTTTTTCCTTTTGCTTTTCTTCAGCAGATTTGGAACCAACAAACTCAGAATAATCACCAATCTCACCCTTGTCTTTCAAATCATGAACGCCTTCTTTGAGACTTCCTGGTGGCGAGACTGTCTTGTTAAACATCTTCTCAAAATTTTCATCTTTAGCCAGAAAACTTGTAAAAGATTGTGAGTTAGTAACATTGTTCAAAAGACGTTTTGAATCAATGACTTCAATCTTTAATTCAGAAATTCTTTGATTAGCTTCAGCCAACTCCTTTTCTGATGCAATTAGCTTCTTTGCCACTTTATTAGTTTCATACTTTTGCAATCTCAACTCATCTAGAGCGGCCAACAATTCCTTCTCGAGTTTATCTTCGTTTCTTTTCTGAATATCCAAATTTGCATTTTGCAACTTGTTTACTCTTGCCAGTTCTCGCTTCTCATCTAACAACTTCTCCATATCAAGCTGATATGCTTCAATTTTGGCAACCGAATCATCAGAAGCCTTGGTAAGTAAATCAAGTTTAATCTTGGACTTTTCAAACAAATTATTAAAATCATTGGCAGCATCCTCAGCTTCTGCCTTCCATTTCGCAACTTCCTTGACTAAGTCAGCCTTTTCTTCAGACAATTTTGTAAATTTCTTTTCAAATTCCTGCTCAACACCTTGAATCTGCAACTCTTTTTCAATTAACTCTGTCTGAAAAACTGAAAACTTTTCTTTTTGAGATTCTAACTCTTGGATCATACCTTCCAACTTTTCTCTATCAGCAACCAAATCTTCTTTTTCCTTAACTAAACCTTGAATCATTTTATCTTTTTGAGAACAAAACTCAAAGACAGATTCATAACCACTATTTCCATAACTACTAATATCTGAATCAGAATCTGTTATCTCTTCTTCGTCATCACTGTGAACAATCTGAGCAACAAAACAAGACTCATCAGGAAAATCAGCAGCCCAATCATAACCTTCATTCGATGTTTGTTCTTTTGATGCAGAAGAAATAGCAGTCAAAGCAATTTGAGGTGAAGCAGTTTTATCAGCTGTCTGAACCACTTTCTCTTTTGCGGGACACTCACGAACAAAATGACCATATTTGGAACATTTGGAACATTTGAAACATTTGATCTGTGACTTATTTAAACCAAGTTTGTCTCCTTGAAAAATAGATGTCGTTCCATGTTTCTTAATAAACCTTCTACCTCTTTCAGTTAGCATAGCAAACTGCCACTCCAAATCTAATTTGTTCAACTGATCTTCATCCATATGATCTAAATCCTCTCTATATAGACAAGAGTTACCAATTTGACTAAATATGTCGCCAGAAGAAGATGATATGAATCCAGATAACAACGCAACTAAATCTTCAGCTGACTTCCCATTAATCGAACTAGCAGATGATCTATCAGGAGTAGTGAAACTGCACCCCCTTGATGAACTTTCATACTTTCCTGATCCATGATTAGCAACAAATGCTGTTTGAGGTGGATTTGACGTATCATAACCAGATGATTTAGACTTTGCATTGATACTTGCAGAATTTTGTCCATGATATAACTCAGGATTTTGTAATTGAGCAGTGGACTTGTTTGAATTCATCATTTCCATTTCTCGAGCATGAAGCTTTCCAGTCAAATCATGAAATGATAATGTGGAATAATCTTTGTCATGGGTAAGCAACAACACATAATTTTCCCATTTCTCTGGTAATGCTTCCATCAATTTCTCTTTCAATTCTTCCTCGGTCTTTTCAATCTTGACTACTTTCATCTCACTAATTAGATGTGAAAATCTTGAAACAAGAGCAGAAATATTTTCTTTGTCGTATTGTTGAAAATTTTCAAATTCTTTGTTCAACACTTTCCTTCGACTCTTCTTATACTGATCATTGCCTTCACATCGAGCAGATAAAGCATCCCATAACTGTTTAGCCTTCTTGCAAGTACTGAATTGATGTAACAACTCAGTAGGTAAAGCCATGGTAAGATAACCATAAACTTTTTGTTCAAGTTCATAACTTCTTCGTTCATCCTTATCAAAATCTTGAATCTCTTTATATTCCCCATTGTCAGTTGGACGCACATACAGCGTTCGAATCGGAATCCACAAATCAATATCATTTGTGCTGATGTATGCAGAAAAACGTTGCTTCCAATTTTGATAATCTTCCAATTTTAACAACTTGGGAACTTTCTGACTTGTTCCTATTTCATTATCAAAATTGAGCATAGCTTGTACCGTGCTTTGCATAGCCGCAAACGCTTGAAACTCGGACATTTTTCAACGTAAAATGATACTTCAAAACTTCGAATTCAAAAACGAAGGTCTTCCAAGCGGATTTTGGAGGTCAAACTGCTCGGTACTGGCCGTAGGCCGGTACAAGTCCTAGATCTCGGAAAGACGAACGTTTTGGCTGGTATTGGGTTCCGTAACTCCAAACGGTTTGCAAGTTACGTCAGTTTTAGTGAAAGTCACTTTTCTGTCAGCGGACCAAAACAAAGTCAGCGGACCAGATTCCGGATCAGTGTGAAACTGCGGATCAGATAAATCCCAGCGGACTAGATGATATTCAGCGGACCAGAAATGAACTAGCGGATCAGAATTGAACTAGCGGACTAGATGCCGGATCAGATGAACTAGCGGACCAGAAATCTTCAGCGGATCAAATTTGGTACGGCGGACCAAATAAACCAGCGGATCACACTGATACGCTGTAACTGCTGCGGATCAGACTGATGAAGATTGCCTAGCGGATCAAACGGCGGACCAGACTGTTTTTCGGGCGGACCAGTCGCAGAAAACGTAAAAATCGACTGTTTTTCACAAATTTTGACAATTGAAGCTGAAAACTGGATCAATATGATGCGAAAACCCTCCAGGAGCATACAGAAATCATTTTTATCCTTGGAATCACTCAGAATTGAAAGAAATTGAAGAAAAACTTACCAAACCCAAGCTTTCTCTCTCTAAAACTCCGAAAATTGATCAAAAACACAGCAGTAGAGCAACCAAATGCTCTGATACCACTTGTAGAAACACGATACGATCTTACTACTGCATGCTTTGATCAAAGTAACGAACACGAGATGTAAATAAGAGAATTCGTATTGAATCACTTGAGATTACAATGAAGACTCTCTGGTTTCTCTCTCTAGAACACACACACAGAAAGGTGTAGAATGACAGAAGTGTTCAGCTCGTTACCATGCACATTCTAACACACCCTATTTATAGTAAGTGACTAATCACCTAGCGTATCAAATTGATACGCCGGACCACATGATCCGCCGGACCATGTGGTACGCCCATAACCAAATAGTCACTACAACTATCACTTAGACACGCTCACATAGATACAATACACGAGACATTCATAGCATAGGAATATGCTCTAACATGCTAAACTTCAAGTATTTGATGATGGTGGTTGATTTCAGGCGTTTGCAGCGGTGAAGGTCTAGATTTCATTAGACTAGGTGTTTCTTGGTTGTTTTGTTGGGTCTTTTGGTTTACAAATATAACCTTAGATTGACATAAATGAAACATCAGGCACAAAAAAATAAACTCAAGTCGCAACTTCAGTGCTGATATGCTAACTCAAACTTTTAAAACTTAAAAAACATTAACGTGGATCATGTAGTTAGCATATACAATCTGATCAATTTTTATTAATATGAACGTCTTTGATTACAATCTGAAAATGAGTGAGTAAAAGACAGGTCAAACTTGAAGAAGTAGATTTAGGACAAACAAAATAATTAAAAAACTTTAGTGCCATGAATTTGAGTACTAACATGTTAATTGAGAGTTCATGTTAAAGAATAAGAAAACTCAAGTAATAAATTCAGTGATGGTATGTTAATTAAGACTTTTGAATCTTAAAAATATACACTTCTAAGTATTTATGTTTCGGTTACTGTCATTAGCAATTATGATACTCTTTGGTGAACACTTGAAAAGCTAAAGTATCATGTTCTATAAATTGATAACCAAACTACTGAACATGTAGACATAGGATTTTATCAACTTCTGATTGTGGTAGTAATTCATCTCCTTTTTACCCAACTACAGGTTCATCTTCAAAAATAACAGTCATTTTTACCCATAACCTGTTAGCGCAGAGCTACGCGCATCACTAGCAGGTTTAGTGCCAAACATTTTAATCCTATATTTCAATTGTTCATAGTTTTATTCATTAAGAACAGACTATCTTTGAGGATCCAATTCTATTACCAAGAGAACATGGCCCAACTTTCGAGTTCAAAGTGAAACCCAGCTTCATATGAACAATTAGAGCCCAGAAAAATGGTCAAACCAGGTTTTTTTTCAAACTTTTACCTGTTTAGGATTCTGCTGATGTGATGGTCAGCCAATCTTAATGCAAGCACGATTCAGCTATGTTCTAACCGAGCAATTGCAGCATCCCTCTCTGCTCATTGTGGTCTTTGCATGGTCTGTTTTATAGGAAGAAATAAATAACACATCATGTCACTTTTTGAACAGATTAATAAGTACAATACACTACAAAACACTAACAACTGATCTTACACATTGAAAATAATCAATTGAAGAAAAGAACTGCTAGAAGATGTAAGGAAACTTACATGCAGACCAACGAATCCTTGGCAGTCAAATATGTCCTTAACACTACATAGCAATCAACAACAAGCAACTGAACTTGTTTTTTTATTATGTATTTAATTCCTAGAGTATTATACAGGAAAAATCAATCAGAAATGTTCATATCATTTCAAGAGTGGGTGAATAGATGAATAATGTAACAAGTAAAAATATGTCCTTAAAACTACATAGCAATTAACAACAAGCAACTGAATTTGTTTTTTATTATGTATTTAATTCCTCGAGTATTATACAGGAAAAATCAATCAGAGATGTTCATATTATTTCAAGAGTGGGTGAATAGATGAATAATGTAACGAGTAAAAATCAAATACCTGTAACAACTCACAGGTTTGCTGCCAAAGATTAGATCACAAGTGCAGCAATTAAGGCGACAAGTATAATCCATAGTAACTACAAACAAAGGAAAATATTCTATTTTAAATACATAATAAAACAATGTTTCGCTACTACTTCAGTACGGTTTGCAACTATTCTAACATGGATGCGCCACTGAACTATTACAACAAAGATACTGTAAAATTCAGCAAGGACATTATATAAGCACCTCATACTTGTATTGAGCTCCTGATTGTAAATCAGTTTCAACTGCCCGAAGAGGACAGAGGTTAAGCGGCACCCAAATTGAAGCCCGAGTTCTAGTCCTTGGTTCTTCTACTTCATAAAAGACAGCAGTTAGCACTTTACCAAACACTGAAAAAGGGTGGAAATCACATCAGATGTTTAATTAGACTGACTTTGTTCTTTACAAAACAGTTCTTTATTCATTTTATGAAGGAAAAAAGAAAGCGTCTAGAGAACAAAACAGTTCTTTGTTCTTTGTTTTTGCACTGACTTTCTATAAAAAAAAATAGCACAATCAATGAAGAAATTAGAGACAAGTAACACAACTAGAGCCAAAGAAATGATGAGCATGGGCCGTCACCAAAGCTGACTTGCTATTCTACCACAGGAATTTGTAACCATTTAAAATGAGTGTAATAAGAATAAGAGGAAGAGAATACCGTAGATAGAGAGAGAATTTATCCCAGCTGCAATAGCCATCTTTTTAGCCTCTTTTTAGAGTCTTTACTACACATCCATTAACAAAGATAAACACATATATGCTGTTGTAAATTTAACTTTCATGAACAACGTTTACAAATTACCTAACAATCTCCGAGTTCAAGCAACTGATTATTATACTTCTCAAATCACAATTATAACTTTGAAAATGCACATCCAAACACCTCCTTAAACCAAAAATAATAGCTAATTCCTCAATCACATACAATTTTAGGGCTTCTAAGGAGGATTGGTTATATCAGGTCTTAGTTACAACTTTAAATCAAGGTCAAATAGCATCAAGGAATTTCAAAGAAGAGTAGTGAAGAAATAGGGGGTTACCGAATGTTAGAACACGAAGCTTGGCACATGAATAATCAGCTCCCAGAAGAAGATTACAGAGCTGTCTAGCACATTGTATCCCTTGGAAAGTAAATAAGTAAGAAAAAACTGATAACGGAAATTGAATAGAAAATGTGGAAACATAAATCGCAGCGACATGAGTCTTGAGAACTGGTTGAATAGAAATTGACAGGGAAGAACAAAAATTGATATAAAATTATGCGTATGAGGTTGGATCTTCGACAGCTTACGGCTCGGGTCTATATTTTTGAGGTTGGACCGAGGGTCTTGGACGTTGTCCCGTCTATCGGATTCTGCAAAATTGATGAAAAATGAAGCGATTATCAAAGAACACGAATCGAGTGATTAGGAGCTGGATGCCCTAATTTTGTGAGCAGAATTGAAACATAGAAAGTCCACGATTATACAAAAGGAAAAGAAATACAAGAGGAATTGAAACGAGACTTACCGTATCTAAAGGCTTCACTTCGATTTCGAAGTGGACCAAAATCGATGAAGCCATCTCTGTGTGCGGGGTTCATGATTTTGAGAAGAAGATTGAGGTGGAGATGGCGTAGTTTTCTAATTGAAAAGGGATTTTGAGAGCGGCAATTGAAATTTGTAGTAGGAGGAAGAATGGGACAATCGAGAGATTCCGCCATCCGGCGGAGAGGAGTGGTTGGTTGAAATGGAGCATATATTAGGGTTAGGGTTCAAAATCGCGACGATGCCAGGTGAATAAGATGGAGCAGAGAGATGGAGTAGAGAGATGGAGCGTGGGGAGATTAGGTAGAGGTTGAAGATTTGGGAACGATGCTAGGGTTAGGATATGAAGCTTTTGGAGAAAAAAGGTGAATGGAGAGCTGTTAGCGGGTTCGAAATTTTTAGGGCAAATATTTTAGGGGGGAAATGAAAAATAAATGAAAAATATAAAAATATAAAATTATAAAACGACAGTTTATTTATGACGCGCTTTCCTAATGTGTACTCCGTGTTTTTTTTTTGTTATTTATGACATAAATTTCTTAACGCGCAAAAAGGCGCGTCATCTAGCCTTAAGAATTTACTATTCTTGACAGTTTTTTTATGACACACGTTTTTGCGCGTCATTAAACAACGCGTGTCATCGTTCGCGCGTCAAGAAAGGTCCTGTTTCTAGTAGTGCTTCTTTCATTGATCCATCATTAATTTATAATTACAATATTTTTAGTATAACCCTATACAAATGACTAATTACAAAATGCACACAGCAAATATACAGCTAATATGCCCCCTCAGACTAAGCGGGAGGATCACGTATGCTTAGGCTGGATCGAAAATCATCAAAGAGAACACGAGGTAGGCCCTTCGTGAAGATATCGGCAAACTGGTATCGGGAAGGCACATGATAAATACGAACAAGACCCCGTTGAACTTTCTCACGGACGATATCTCAATATGTTTTCGGACATGAAGATATCTCAATATGTTTCGTCCGTTGGTGCTGGATAGGGTTTTCGGACATGAAGATGGCACTAACATTGTCGAAGTAGACGAGAGATGCACGAGTAGGTGGTCGACCGAGTTCCATGAGCAGATTACGAAGCCAACATAGTTCTGCCACTACATGCGCCACTCCACGATATTCGGCTTCGGCACTGGAACGAGAGACGGTGGTTTTCCGTTTAGACGACCACGAAATAAGATTGTCACCATAGAAAACGCAGTAGCCTGACGTGGAACGTCGTGCGTCTGGACACCCGGCCCAATCAGCATCTGTGTAGGAGATAAGAGAGCGATCCGGGCTAGCTCGCATATGAAGACCCATAGAAAGTGTGCCGCGGATATATCGTAGAATGCGCTTCAAGGTGTGAAAGTGTCCGAGCCGTGGGTCGTGCATATGCATGCACACTTGCTGGACGACGTAAGAGATGTCCGGACGAGTGAAGGTGAGATACTGAAGTGCCCCGGCAAGGCTGCGATACAAAGTAGGGTCATCCACTGGTGCCCCGACATCCGCCCCGATTTTACCGGAAGTATCGACTGGGGTAGCACATAGGTTACAAGATGACATGTTGGCACGCTCCAATATCTCTGTAGCATATTTGGTTTGATTGAGGAAGAGATCGGTACCTCGACGTGTGACAGAGGCCCCAAGAAAATAAGATAATTCCCCCAAGTCTTTCATTGCAAATTCATGTGAAAGGTGACCCATGATCCGTTCTTTTATCTCGGCCGAGGATGTGATAAGGATGATGTCGTCCACGTATAGTAAAATGTATGCCATGTGAGTACCTTGTTTGTAGATGAATAAAGAATGGTCACATAAGCTATGGTGGAATCCAATAGTGGCGACATAGTCCGTGAATCGTTGGTACCATGCACGGGGTGCCTGCTTGAGACCGTATAGGGATTTCTGCAACCGACATACATGATTAGGGTAGTCGGGGTGTCTGAATCCCATGGGCTGATGCATGTAGACTGTCTCGGAGAGATACCCATGTAAAAAAGCGTTTTTCACATCCAGTTGACTTATATCCCATCGGTTGGCCAAAGCGATGCTGAGAACAGTACGAATGGTAGCCGGCTTAACGACTGGGCTAAAAGTATCCTGACAGTCTATTCCCACCTGTTGAGACCTGCCATCACAAACCAAACGCGCCTTGTAGCGCTCAAGTGAACCGTCAGCTTTTAAGCTTATGTTTAAATAACCAAATACACCACACAATATTCATATTAGAAGCGCGAGGTACTAACTCCCACGTCTTATTATCGATAAGAGCAGTAAACTCATCGTGCATGGCACGGTACCACGTCGGGTTGTTTAAGGCATCAGAAGGATTTCGGGGAAGAGGTTAGATTGAAGGGTGTTTTTGGCTTGGAGATGCCAGACATGCTTCTGGTTCGGATGGTGCGGGTCGGTTGAGCGGTCGAGGAGGGGCACGTGTTTGTGGGATTTTGGGTTGTCGATGAGGAGGGTGGAGGTACCGGCGGGTGTGGACAGGGTGGTGGAGAGTGTGGATGCATGTTGGGCCGTAGGGGCTGGTTGGGGAAAAGGGGATTGGTTCGGTGAAACGTTAACAGGGGAAGGGTGGGACGAGTTTTGGGCTAGGTTGGGAGAAAGTGGGATTTGGGCCTGAGTGTGAGGGGGAGTAGATTGGGCCTGAGTATGTGGAGGAGTGGGTGGGCTTGAGGGATCAGTGGGTAGGACGATATTGGGTGAGGAGGTTGGTGGTGAAAGTGTATCCCAAATAAGAGGGCTTGGGTTAGAATCAGTAGAGAGGTTTGAAGTGAATTGGGGTGACTGTTTGGTGGAGAAGGGAAAAATGTGTTCCTCAAATAAGACATGTCGTGAAATAATTATACGATTTGAGGTTGTGTCATAACATTTATATCCCCGATGATTTGAGGGATATCCAAGGAACACACATGGTAGAGAGCGGGGTTGTAATTTGTGAATGGTGGTAGACGGGATGAGATAAATGGGGTGTTTGTTGTAGAGGAGATAAATGGGAGTAAGGTAGGATATAGTTTTGGTGGGTAGAATATTTAACAAATAAGTGGCATGTTGAAGGGCATGGTGCCAAAGGTGAAGAGGTAAGGAGGCATGATGAAGAATAGTACGGACGATGTTGTTGATGGTTCGGATCTTACGTTCGGATTTGCCATTTTGTGAGGAGGTATGAGGGCAAGAGAACCGAAATTCCATTCCATTTTGAGTGCAAAAGGAGTGAAAAGATTTGTTATTAAATTCGGTCCCGTTATTACACTGAAGGGTTTTTATTTTTCTATTGAATTGTGTTTGAATGAGTGTGTAGAATTTAGAAAAGATGGAGAAGAAGGACGACTTATTTAAGAGGGGATAAGTCCACAAGTAGTTGGTATAGTCGTCGAGAAATAATATGAAATACTTATGACCGGTAGTGCTTGGGACGGGAGACGTCCAAAGATCACTATGGATGATTTCGAATGGCCCCGAGGTACTAGAGACAAAATCATAAAAAGGCAACTTCACATGTTTACCAAGAACGCATGATTGACATAACAATTTATTAGAGTTTTTGGTTACATCAATGCTTTTATTCATATGCAAAATATTTAGTAAATCTTGGCCCGGGTGACCCAAACGTGAATGCCAATGATCTTGATGTAAAGCAGCAACTGAGGAAGCATGTTGAGGAGAGAGAAGGTGTGGGTCAAGAGGGTAAAGCTCGCCACTGCTGTTACATCGAAGAATAGGAGTCCGCGTCCGGTAATCCTTCACAAGAAAACCAAAGGCATCAAATTCAATAGATATGTTGTTGTCTCTAGTTAAACGTCTAACAGAAAGTAAATTTTTGATAAGTGAAGGCGAGATGAGTTTAAGATGCAAGGGGGGAAACGGGGATGGAAGAAAAGTGTTACCGGTACCGTGTATAGGTATGGTGGCACCGTTACCTACAACAATGTTGTTCAACCTGTTATTATTGACATAAGAGTAGAGTTTACATGCGTTGTGCGCCATGTGGTTGGTAGCTCCCGTGTCAAGATACCACGTGTTGTCGGGCTGAAGAGTAGCTGTGTGTTGTCCCGGTTCCAAGTAAGTGGGGGTGTTATAAGTTGGCGTTGTGTAATATGCTTGAGGGGCAGGGCCCAAGACACCCGGTGCGCTCGATGGTAGCGGGTTTCCACGACCAAGAGAATGACGTGGGGAGGGGGCTGTCATGGTGGGGTAGGGACATGGGGGTGGTATTGGGCAAAGCTGCCAAGTATAGCCAGGGGGGCTGGTTGTGGAGAATAAATAGAGGGTGACGCAACGGAGTTTCCTTGAGAGCGATTACGGCCATGTGTGATACCCCCCCCCCCCCCGGTTGCGATTTTTGGAGCCCCGATAGGTGTTTCTACCCCTGTTGTTGCTAAACCCGCGACCAAGATTTCGTCCGCCGGCGTTAGAGTTGCCGGAGTATGAAGCAGAAGAATCAATAGGCGGAATCGACGGGTTTGTTGGGGCTGCGTCAGCGTGAAATGCAGCGGGATTGTGAGTGGCTTGACGAGCTTTTCGGGTTTCTTCGAGGATCAACTGGGAACGCGCTTCGAAGAAGTCCGGCAAGGGGTTTGATTGTTGAATTAACATGGCCACGCCATCATATTGTTCCGTAAGGCCAGAGATCAACTGCAACACCATTCGGTTGTTCGACACGGGAGCATTAACATTGGACAATTGGTCGGCAATCTCCTTTAATGCTTGGCAATATGATGAGATGTCACTGACGGATTCCAACTTGGTGTTGACAAATTGGTGTTCCAATTGTAGGGCACGTGAGTGTTCATTGTCATTGAGCACCTCTTTAAGTTTTGTCCACGCAGAGAAAGCCGTGGCGTCTTTAGTGAGAACGGTAGACATGAGTTCTTACGCGATGGTAACGTAGATCCATTGGAGGACTACGTTGTCGATCCGTTTCCAGAGGCCCGTTGCGTCGGTGGAAGGGGCTTTTCCATCGGATGAGGCAGCGGGAACCGGTGGGGTGCTTGTCTCCAAATGGTCGTAACAATCGAACGCCCGACAGTGGATACGAAAGAGCTCTTTCCACTGATTGTATTTACCGTTTTTGGTAGTTAAGTGGATGGGGATGAAGTTTTTGATATTGGTGACGGTGAGGGCGGGGTGAACGGAAGACATAGTGATGGGGCAGTGAGGGAGAAGGGGCCGGCGCAAGGGGGAGGAGCAGCCGGAAAAAAAATGGGCGGCGCAAAGGAGAAGCCGCCGGAAAATGCTAGGGTTACGGGGGAGAGAGAGCGCAGGAGAAGAAAGAGGACCGGTGGTTAGGGTGATACCATGATACGAAACAATTCCTTGCCTTCTTTCATTGATCCACCATTAATTTATAATTACAATATTTTTAGTATAACCCTATACAAATGACTAATTACAAAATGCACACAGCATATATACAGCTAATACTAACACTACCGAGGTATCGGTGTCCATGAGTGACTAAAGCACTATAGAACACGTTATATACAAGTCAACTTATACAACTCAAAATAGTTAAAAAGTAGAGGGTCATTGACGTGTGTTGGCTGTGTATAAAAACATGACGATAATGGGCCAGAAAACACCACTTTTGTGCAAGTTAAAATTTATAGAACACAATAACTAACAATCACCATACACCACACGTTAGAGCAAGTGCACCCATTGTTGACGTAGTATAGTGTGGGTAAGATACTAAGGTCGTCCAAAGGCACATGAGAACTCTTGATACTAAACCTTCCTCAACGTCTAGCTAGATCTAAAAGTTGGTTGGTAAAATTAACTAAAAAAAGATAAAATAAAGATAAAGTGAAGTAAGGTTAATTCAATCGAAGATAATGTCACTTGGAATTACTTGCCAATGGTGTAGCTGGTAACCTTATTATATATAAACTTTCCAATATATTGTTATACGAATGTAGAAAGGGGACCTCTCAACGCAGCCTTATCATAAGTTAACCCCATTGTTCACCAGCAGGGATGATTTCTAGGATGACTGTCTGTTAAGTAAAAAATATAGTGTGTAATTAATGTCATTTATTCATAAGACCTTATGATCAAAATATTATTACGCGCGGATACGTTATCATGAACTAGCAAGGAAACAACGCAAGCATCGGGTTTATAGTATTGAATAAAAATCTGTTTATAAGGAGTCGTGGTTCGTTTCTCCCTTACACTTCTCGCGTGTGCTCAGTCGGTCCTAACCAAAAACAAGTCCACAAACACTCCGCTCTCGCACGTAACAAAGTGGCAACATATTACCAACCCAAAGTCCCAAACCAATACCTTTAAACCGCTCTCGCATGAATAACGTGTAGTTTACTTAGACATAACAACAGGAATGTATCACTTTCCATGAGGTTGAAGTTTTTCCTGCATTACGTTGCCCCAACCTCTAGTCGAGTCTCACCCACCGACTAATGTGCTTTTTAGGGCAAAAATATTCCATGATACACAAGGCACATTTTGTTTTTAAGAATCAATAATACACTTTCAATATTAAAGATTAGTTTTAAAGTCATTATTACATACCTTTAAGATAGTTTATATATTCATTTTAGCAAATTCAAGCTTAGGAAGTCATCTTTATATTGATTTCAGCCTTGTTTCTAGAATTCTAACCAAGTGGATCCATGAATTTCTTGAGTTTATGGACCTCAATTAGAAGCTAAATGATAGAGAAATTGGGTTGTTTTGTGTTTCTATACTTGATATATGCTAGATTTTCTGTTGCATGTGTGTATGATTGAAGTCTAGATGGAAGTTGTAATGGGGGATTTAATCCATGTTATGGAAATCGAATTCCATACATGTGGTTGAGGGGAATTGGGTTAGTTTGAGGCCTTGAGTGCTTGCATTATTGCTGGCATCATTGAATCATGTATGAATTTAGTAATGGGATGTGTAGATAATCAATCATGGGATGGATGGGTAACCTAGATGATAGCTATAAGCAAGAACATTTTGCATGCATATGAGGTGTTTGTGGAAATGCTTACAAGAAGGTGAAAGTTGGGTTAGGTTGATTTTACCAATTCAAGTAATGTGGTTTTTGCTATATGATGTAAATGATGATTTACGAATTGGCTAATCTTATCAATCAAATGATTTAGGTGCTGAAGGTGAAAGCTCAGGAGCCCAAGAAAAAGGAAAAGCTAAAGATTGATCATTGAGGTAACATAGGATGTTAATTTGATTGTGGTAGAATTGATAAGATGTTTCATGTCTTATATTAGAGGTAGTGAATGTGCGATGAATGATATTGTGCGAAGGATTTTAGTTGTGTCTATATCCGTAACTGAAACTATGATGTGAATGAAGTAAATGACCCGTTTGGGTTAGTAGAAAATGAACCCGTAAGGATTAGTGCGAAATCGAAGTAATCCAAGTGACCTTGGACTGGAATGTGGTTAGAAATTACCAAGAAGTTTATAAATGAACCTTCGGGTGAGTGTGTCAGCTTGGCACAAAATACTTCTGCCAAGAGGGGGTTTAAAGGGTCACGGGTTGGCCTTTGTGAACTTAATGAATAAATTTCTAAAGTGTGAATCATGAAATTGTTGTAGTGGTGTATTTTTAAGCTCCTTTGATTGTGAGATTGCAGGAAATGTTAAGTGACTTAAAAGGAGGTTGTATGGTCATTGTGGTAGGAAAGCTGAAAATGGCTGTAAAATTGGCTAAGTACAAAACATGGAAAAATCTGCTGGATCCCTGGAATGTTTGCTCCAAGCGTATCGCTTAGAGCATAGTCTTCTATAAGCGATATGATTGCATAGCAGGCGTATCGCCTAATTTGGCGGTCGTCCCAAGCGATACGCTTGGGACCTAAATTCGATGTTTGTTTGTTTTTCTTGCTTTAAATAGTTGTGTAGTGGTTGAATTACTATGTGCCATTAATACTAACATGTTACTAGTGTTAATGGTAGGTGGTAAACAGTCGAGGCCTAGACACGACCGAGCATGAAGTTTTTTAAGGACCGAACACCAAGATCATTTTGGGAGAGGAATGTTTTGTAAATGCTAGTATGATGTTTGGATTGCTGAGGTGTTAATATTTTAGGGAGAAGAATGTACTAACGCTTTTCTTTTGATATAAAGTGGAAGTATATGCTCGAATTTTACTTTGAATGATATAAAGTGGAAGTATATGCTCGAATTTTGCTTTGAATGATAATCTTAACTGTTTTGTAGTAAGTAATGAATGAAATTTTCTATCATGTGTTTTTAAACAATAAAATCAGTGTTTATAACGGGAGTGGTGTTACATGTAAACACCCCTACCCACCGCTAGAAACGCCCAAACTAAATCTCTTGTTGTTCCACCACTCAATTTATCCACATGCAACACCTAAGACCTAATACATGTTCAAAGTTCACAACTTAGGTTTGTAAACCAACTAGAGATCAACCGCGCGTTGCTGCGGTCATACAGATTTTTTGTGTAAGTTGGTAATAAAAATGAGTAAACGAAGTATATGAGTTGTCAGAATTATTAGACATACATAGAAAATAAATATAATTTCTTAGAAGATTAAATTAACATACAAAACAGTAAAGAAATAAAATTTTGATCTACCTTTGACTTACTTCCTATCTCTACTCTTGATCCAAGGTAGCCGAAGGACGGATTTCTTGGCTTAGGCTTGCAACTTCACTTACTTTATGGCCTTGCCGCCTTTTTCTAGCAGAAGCTAAGCGCTTGAGAAGATTATTCCGAACTATATATGTTTGCATTTACAGCTCAATTTAAAAAGTGGCGGGCCACCTTTTGGACGTTTACGTTACCACCTTTTGGACGTTCATGTTACCAATCGATATTTTTGATGTTGGTATGGGTACACTTATTCACATACGAAAGCTTAGACCAAACCTTTACATTTTTCCTGACTCAAAACCTTTAAAAAGATTTATCTTTATAACAATCATTTATTATAACCTTTCTGAAAACAGTTTATTTCAGGCAATCATAATCTCAAACATTTATGAGCCTTAAAAGATTCCACATATGTGTCTCAACACAAAACTCGTAAAAGCATTACTCAAATGATGATGACACGCCCACACGTTACGACGGGCCACCATTGTTACATTCAAGTAGCGGAAAAACCTTCTTCTGACATTCATTTACTTTTCCATAATTTGTTAGTTTAGATTTCATAACTTAAATTTTTAGCCACCGTTGATTGCTGCATAGAAGTTACATATCCATGGTTGTTTACATATTGGTTGTTGTGTTCCTAGTATTTCCAAATTCCAGATCAATACTTTTAAAAAACAATTAGCGTAGTTTTCATTTTTAAGCCTTAAGTTACCCGCTATTTACTAAACTATCTACAAAATAGTGTTTGGTGCAGCAGCTGGTAGGGAATCATGGCCAGGCTTCTTTTTTCTTGGCTCTCTTGGATATAAACCACTTAAGTTGATGTCGAACACATGTAAGAATAATGAAGTCTCCCTAAGAATTGAAATTAAGAAACCATCCAACAATTCAAAGCTACTGTTTTTCTAGACAAAAGTCTTGCTTGAAAATTCAGAACCAGACAGAGTAAATTAAGTTCCATAAATCTAATTCGAGCCATAATTAAACGGTAGCTTCATCTAAGCGTTGAGGATGACTCACTTGTGTTGCTTTCGGCTTAGTTATTAGATATTAGTTATTTGTTTTCATATTTTACTGGGTTTAAACACCCAAGATCACACTAAAACCGAGCCCCAATCTATAAAGCTTACCGTGGGGGTCGACTGGGTCGATGTCGGTGTAGAGAGGTTACAAGGGGGTCACCGGTTCTGGAACCATAATCACAGGCGAAGGTCGCCGGAACTGCGACAGGTACCACCGAGATGGTGGTTTTGGTTTCGCCGGAATTTGCGACCTCGAGCCGCTGCTGTTGCAGGGTTCATTGGAGAGGAGCTACTACTGCTCGGCTTGGTTCGCGGGGTGTGGAAACGTCGGAGAACAGAGGAGACAGCAGGTCGCCGGTTCGATCGGAGAAGGGGGTGGCGGGGATCACGGGCGTCGGATCGAGTGGAGAGGCGGAGGGGCTGCGCTTTATTTTTCTTCTTTCTTTCCTTTTTCTTTTCATTTTGTTCGTTAGCTGCAACTTTTTCAATCGAACTTAGGGCTGGAAAAAAAAAACTAAACAAACCGGCTTTAATGTGGATAGAACCCCGGGCAATTAGTTGTGAGACCAGGGCACAAACCAGCTTAACTAAATCTTGTCTTGGTTATGAAACATAAGCATAATTCTTTTATAGACAATCACTTTCGTTTTAATTTATTAAAAGAAGGCACGGTGGGCACGAAACCATAGGTATGGTTTACAATTGTATATATATACAATTTCACCTATTTTTCTTTATCAAATTCTTAATGGTCACTTACCAAGCCTCTGATGAAGTTGTCACGGAAGATCTTTGGTCCTCAAATCATCTAATCTAACATGTTTATATCATCAAAAAAACTTTCAACTTCAAAATCAAGCATAGATATCTCAAATATCTAACATGCAATGGGATCAGGCTTACCTTTAGTGCTCATCCAGACGATCTAAAGCTTCCAAGTTTCTGATCTTCATCAAGACTTCACTTTAAGCTTTGATGTCTATAATGTTGGATATTATAGTGTAAGTTGATATTATGTATGATTTTTAAACAAGAGTGCATACATCAAGATTATCTGGGGATCCAAGGGGGCAGCGCCTCTTTGCCAGGGGTCTAGGGGCAGCCCCCTCAGGATAAGCGGGGTCCAAGGGTGGCAGACTGGCAGCCTATGGCGGGTTCCAAGGGGGAGAGTCCCTGGTTGGGGTCGAAAGTTGGATAACTACAATTGCAATGACTGTGGTTGAAAATCAGTTAACTGTAATTGCAGATATCTAATACGCTCCACTCCCAAAATTGAAGATTCTTATGATTATTCGTATTCCCTAGAAACACAAAATCATATGGAAATCTTGTTCAAGTTTCTGACTTTATCTGATTGATTTCTTTGGTGTATTCAAATAATTTCGATCTAAAAGTGATAATCACAACTTTAGAATTATCCAAGTGTTCGGATCTAATTACTCACGAATCACCAACATAAACTTAGCACCCACCTACATTGGAGTTCTAAAATGAGTTATTGTACTCAAAGTAGCAAGGGGTGGTGTTCTTTGAAGCTAAACAATTGTGGTTCACCCTCTAGAGTGCAGAGGTGAGCACCTTTGTGTCAAATGAGATTTTGATTGTTTTCTTATCACCAGACACCCCATATGGCCATATATATGATGTTGCAGGCCAAACGGTCATATGACCAAATCTTGAACGTGCAGGTACCAACTCTAAGTTTTGGATGTTATCGACCCATACGGTATGTATGACCTTATAGACCCATACACCTCGTGTATATGCCTTCAAATTCCTAAATTTTCCAACTTTTGATCTGAAAACGCTTGAACGGTTTGATGACGATTGTTACACGTAACAAGTTAAATTCTATCACGCGACGAATAATATTTTGACGATGCTGATATGGAAAGCGAATTCGTTCAAAAAAATGGGTTTGTTTTCTTTTAGTAGTGAAGTTTAGTGAGATGTCACTTCAATAGAACCTGATTTATTGACTCTTCACATACGACAGACATTCCTACCTTGACAAAAAGATCCCATCGCTTTCTCCTGAACATTCCAACCAGAAATGAGTTTATTAATTAGTGTTTGATAGTTGAAGAAGCGACCTCCGGCCAATTAAGGGTTTAAGCTTACAAATTTTATTTAACCCCTTGTATGGTTTTTTTTCGCACATTTTGTCATTTTCTATATCTTATGAATTTGAAAACGTCCAGTCAATAATCAATAATGGCACCCCAATATAATCCTTTACAATCTCAGATTTGATGCTCGTCAACGTACACAAACCTAGTGTTTGGATATTAATTTTAGTGTAATTTGAGATTGCATAAGACCTTCAAACAAAAGTGTACGCTTGTTTGAAGTTCAGCAAAACTAACAGGGGATTTAAAGAGGCAGTAACCCTGGAAGAAGTAGGGTCTAGGAGCAGCAGCCTCTAGCGGGGACCAAGGAAGAGAGTCAGTGGCTGGGATCAAGCTAAAAAAACATGAAATTTTGTTTAAAATTTTGAATTCAAATTTTAATTTTGGTCCGGAAATGTACTTATTAAATTTGAAAGGACCAAACATGAAAACTTGTTCAAAATTCGAGTTTAGAGAACTATTATCGTAGTTATCTTTGTACGCTCCTCCCAAAAACGAATTAATTATGTTCTTACGTAAATTCCACTGCAAACGAAAAATCCATACTCGAAATCTAGAAATCGAAATATGATTTTATCCGATTGAAACTTGTGGGAGTATAATCCAAATAGTTTTTATTTCAAAGTAATACGCGACTTCAAATTTTATCCGGTGTTCTATTATATCAACATCTAGTTGTGATATAAACGTATAAGTTTTCGTTACTAACGCTTATAGTTTTTTTTTTTTTTTTTGAACGGCCAATGAATCCCCTGGAAAACCCGGGCAATATTTACATCAGTTGAGCTCATTTCAGGAAAAATTCATATTCGCAAGCGGTCGGGTGGTAAAAACTAGAAGCTCAGGGGTCAAACTTGTGACCTCTCAGTCTGAAGTCTCCCATCACCACCAATAACCGCTAGGAAAAGTCCTAGTAGTTTAACGATTACAGTTATTTGCTGTAGATTTGTTTATTGTATTTTAGTTATATATTTAGCTAGATCTAACGTCTTAAAAGTATATAGATGATTGGGTAACATAATCACACTCACTTTAAATTTTGCTATCAATTTTTGGCTTCTGATTTTAACGTTATTTGCAATCTGTGATTTGATTTGCAAAGGATTTGGTGGCCAAAGCTGTAGGTGTCTTCCAGATCCTAATTATGTTGGGATGTAACAATCAAAGATAAAACCCATACAACATACATTTAAATCCATTGGATTCAAAGAAAGGAGGTTTGCACTGAGAAAAAGGATGGTGGATTTGGTTTGTCTAAACTCATAGATATCAATAGAAGTCTCATTTGTAAGTGGCTTTGGCGGTTCAAAACGGAAGAAAATCATCTTTGGAGGAAGGTTATTCTTAGAATTCACAGCCGACAAGGTAGCTCTTCTTTTTTTTCCATGTAGATCGAACATCCCTGGTGTTTGAAAGTCAATTATTTCGATCAACGTGGAGCTTTCCAAAGCTGATTTAGGCATGCAGAACTGGCTCGTGGAGAGCAATGGTGGGTGGACGTGGATCAATGGCGATGGTAATTCTGGCTTCTCAACCAAGTCCATGCGAAATATCATTTATCAAAAGAACTTGATCAGGAGCACTTGCTCTTATAAATGGTCTCAACTTGTGCCTCTCGAAGTTAACATTTTTTCCTGGCGGGCTCTGCAAAATCGAATCGCAACGGTGGATTCATTAACAAAAAGAAATGTCCATATCGCATCCTCTTTTTGTTGTCTCTGCAACTGTGATCTTGAATCTGTGGTTCACTTATTCTCTGGCTGCTAATTTTCCAATTTAATTTGGTGTTGGGTGTCCTCATGGTGTGATATTCAGCCCATTTATGTCGTTACCTTAAATGATCTTTTCAGTTTGTCGAATAGCTTATCAGCAAACAAGAAAGACTTGGTATATGCAATTATTCTTATATCATGTTGGTGCATATGAAAGGAGCGAAATGTCACTCTTTTTCAAGGTCTAAACCATTCGGCCCCCAAAGTGATCAGGGATATCAAAATACATTACAAGTTATGGATAAAAAGTAGGAGTAAAAAACCCATAGATTGGTCAAATTGTACACTATTATAATTTTTTGGTGATATAATGTTGGTGTTGGGCCTCTTCTAGTGTCTTGCTAGGAGTGGCCCTTTGATGTTTAATAAAAATCGGTTGTTTAAAAAAAACATACAATTAAATTAAGGAAAATTGGATTTCAATAATCCCAACTTTTATCTATTGGCCAACAATAATCCCACATTTAAAAATCATATCCACTGGTCCCAACTTTCACTCTTATTATTTATATTAGACCCGCCGTTAAGTTTTTTTAACTCCGTTAAATACTTGCTGACGTGGCAAGATGACATGTATTAATCTTTTATTTTTTTAATCCCTTTTTCCAAGGTGGCATTCCAAATCATTTCTCTCTTTAAACCCTAAACAATACTAAAATTGCATCCCTCCCCCAAATTTCCCAGCGGACTTATTATCCTGCTTCGATCTCACAAATTATTTCATCCACCATCCTTGAGTTTCACTCGCAGTTTCTAAGGTTTTATATCCAACCTTTGAAGATGATAAGAAACAAACCAAATCCAGAAGAAAATCAGGGCCTGAAAGTACCGAAGATCTGAAAATCGAGGATGAAAAACCCTTCCCAACAACGATTCCTAAGAAACCTAGACGCGATAGGAGAAGCGAAGCCACTGCGGTTGAAGATTTCAAGCGGAGTTCACCCAAGGAGACGTTTGCAGCGATTCGAGAGCAGAATTCGGATGTTTTGGAAGGTGCGAAGAATTTTTAGGGATAAAACTCATGTGGATCTCTATCCGCTCAAATTTTATGTATATGAAAAAAATTAAGTACAAAATGTTTCCAATCCTATATAAATCATCGTCGCAGCATAGGTTATAAAGCAACTATAGATAAAAATTTAATAGGTTCAAATTAAGGTAGAACCTGTGGCAAATCGAAATGGGAATGTGGATGAAGAAGAATAAAATGATGATGATGATAAGAAGAAGAAAAAGGAAATGGTGGTGGAAGAAGATATACAAATTGGGCGGTGGATGCTAAAATAGGGTGGGGAATTAGAGCTTCTGAGTATTTCGAATAACATTTAATCAAGAATGTAATTGGGGAAGACGGTGTTGAGATTGATTGGGAAGGTGAACTGGATGATAATTTGGTGATGGAGATAACCTGTTTGGAGTGGGAAGGATGCGATTTTTAGTATTTTTAGGTTTTAAAGAGGAAAATGATTTGTAATCCCATGTGAAAAAATGGATTAAAAAAAGTAAAAGATTAATACATGTCATCTTGCCATGTCAGCAGGTATCTAACGGAGTTAAGAAAACTTAACGGTGGGTCCAATATAAAAAATAAGGGTGAAAGTTGGGACCGGTGGATATTGAAAGTTTGCTTGATTGCCCTTCTCATTCCACAATATACAATATAAATACAGAGATTTTCCCTATCTATTTTTGTACATAATATTCACAATAAATACAATAAATATAAATGATATTCTGACTATTATTACACCCCCGCAGTCGAAACGGGAGGGTCGCGGACGTTGAGACTGGCCCGAAAATCATCAAATAGGACCCTCGGCAACCCCTTGGTGAAGATGTCCGCTATCTGATAACGAGAAGGTATATGATGAACACGAATTTGACCCCGAGCGACCTTCTCTCGCACAAAATGAATGTCCATTTCAATGTGTTTAGTGCGTTGATGTTGGACCGGGTTGCCTGTCAAGTAGATTGCACTTACATTATCACAATAAACGATCGAAGCACGTGTCGGCGGATGATGTAGTTCAAGAAGTAAATTTCGAAGCCAGCAAACTTCTGACACTACGTTAGCCACACCTCTATATTCAGCCTCAGCACTCGATCGTGACAGTGTAGGCTGTCGTTTGGAAGACCACGACAGCAAGTTGTCGCCCATAAAGACACAGTACCCAGAGGTGGAACGACGCGTATCGGACAGCCCCCCCCCAGTCGACGTCCGTGTACGCGAGAAGAGAGAATGTCCGAGACGGGGAAATCGATATGCCAAGAGTAATGGTACCTCGAACATAGCGTAAGATGCGCTTCAGAGCGTGCATGTGAATATCCGTCGGGGCATGCATATGAAGACAGATTTGTTGAACTGCATAGGAGATGTCCGGGCGGGTAAATGTTAAGTACTGAAGGGCCCCGGCTAATCGGCGGTATTCGGTACCATCTGTTAAGGGAGTACCAGACTCTTTGCTCATTTTCTGGTGGGTATCAACTGGGGTAACGGCAGGGTTACACGAAGAGAGACCTGCACGCTCAAGAATTTCCATTGCATAAGTCTCTTGAGATAAAAATAAGGAGTTACCTGTGCGCGTTACTGCAATCCCCAAAAAATAGCTGAGCGGTCCGAGATCCTTCATGGAGAATTCACGCGAAAGGAATTCCATGAAACGGTGGCGAAGGCGATCGGACGACGTCACCAAAATAATGTCGTCAACATATAGGAGCAGATAGGCACAATCGGAACCTGAGTGATAAATGAAGAGTGAATGGTCGCAGGTGCTGTGAGTAAAACCCAAAGTGTGAATGTAGTCGGCGAACCGTTGGTACCACGCTCGCGGAGCCTGCTTAAGGCCGTAGAGAGAGCGTCGTAGCAGGCACACATGGTCAGGGTAACGAGTGTCCCGAAAACCAGTGGGCTGGTGCATGTAAACGGTCTCCTGTAGATGGCCGTGGAGGAACGCATTTTTGACGTCCAATTGGTGAATGGGCCATGCTTTGGAGACTGCGAGACTGAGAACTGTTCTGATGGTGGCCGGTTTAACCACAGGGCTGAAAGTCTCACCGCAATCGACACCAACCTGTTGAGAGCGACCATCACACACTAGTCTGGCCTTATACCGTTCCAAGGAGCCATCCGATTTCTTTTTGTGCCGAAAAATCCACATACTACGTACAATATTCATTCCCGGAGCCCGTGGTACCAAATCCCAAGTCTTATTAGCAATAAGTGCCTGAAATTCATCGTTCATAGCGTTACGCCAATTCGTGTCATTAAGGGCGTGTATAGGGGATTTGGGTAGGGGGGAAATAGAGGAAGTAGCATTTAGGTTGAATAGTTGTTTGGGTTTGTGGATGCCGGACATGGAACGGGTGGTCATGGTGCGAGCAGTGGGTGGCGGCTGAGGTGGGGAATTTAGTTGAGTCTGGACAGAATGTTGGGGGGTAGGGGGTATGCTACTGGACACATGGGAGGTGGTGGACTGGGCTGTTAGGTTTGGGCCAGCAGGTGGGGTCGGTGGTGTGGCGTTTGGACCGGAGGAGGAGGGTGGGCCTGGGTGCGGCGTAGTAGAGGTGGTGGGCTGGGTGTTTGGGCCTGCGGAGGGGGACGGAATGGGGCTGGGCGCAGGAGATGAGACGGGTGGGTTATGGGGCGATGTAAACCACCACAATGAACTCGCATCATGTGTGGTGTTAGGCATGGCGAGCCTCGTAGGTGATGGATTAGAAAAGGGAAACACGGACTCATCAAAAAGAACGTGACGAGAGAGAATGATTTTATTAGAAACAAGATCGAGACACTTATAGCCCCGATGAGAAGACGGGTATCCTAGAAAGACACACGGTGTGGATCGATGAGCGAGTTTATTGATGGTGGTGGGTGGTATAAGGGGATAGCAAAGGCAACCGAAAACACGAAGATGTGTGTACGATGGTTTTCGGTTGTAAAGACGAAAGGTGGGTGTGTCGTTAGACAGAAGTTTGGACGGAAGAATGTTTAGTAGATAAGTGGCATGTTCGAGTGCATGATGCCAGAAATGGTGAGGGACGGAGGAGTGAGCGAGGAGTGTACGGATAATATTGTTTATGGATCGGATTTTGCGTTCCGCCTTCCCGTTCTGAGAAGACGTGTACGGACAAGAGAAACGAAAGAGCATTCCATGTTCAGCACAAAATTTGTGAAAGGATGCATTGTTATATTCGGTACCCTTATCACATTGAAAAGATTTAATATTTGTACCGAACTGGGTTTGTATAAGAGTAGCAAATTTTAGGAATGTTGGAAAAACATGAGATTTATTTGATAAAGCATAAGTCCAAAGAAAATTTGTGTGATCATCAAGAAATAATATGTAATATTTATATCCATTAGATGATAACACAGGAGACGTCCACAAGTCACTATGAATTATGTCAAAAGAAGCATTTGTGATAGTATGCGAAGAAACAAAAGGCAATTTAATATGATGTCCAAACACACATGATTGACATAATTTATTAATACTAGAAACAGAAGAATCAAAGGACAAAGTAGACTTCAATTTATCTAGGATAGAGGCCCCGGGATGCCCTAAGCGCTGGTGCCAGGTATCCCGAGAGATAGCAGCAAAGGTAGAAGGTCTTGTGGACGCCAAAGAGGAAGGAAAGGTGAAGGGGTAGAGGTCGCCAGTGCTGTTACATCGCAGGATAGGTGTCCGGGTAGCCAAATCCTTCACAGTAAAACCAACAGGGTCAAATTCAATGGAAATATTATTGTCGGTGGTTAACCGACGTACAGATATTAAGTTTTTGACAAGGTTAGGTGCATATAAAAGGTTTCGTAATTGTAATGGTGGTAAGGGCGGTTTAAGGGTTGAGTGTCCAGTAGCACGAATTGGAATCGTAGCGCCATTACCAACGATTATATCACGAGGCAACGTATTGAAATAAGACTTAAGATTACCTGGATTGTTGGTCATATGCGATGTGGCACCGGAGTCCACGTACCAGTTCTGGTCCGGAGTATTTAGAGTGAAAGTCTGGAAAGCCTGGTCGAGTTCTGTGGGAGTGTAAGTAGTCTCGGAACCGACAAAAGCTTGCTGGGGACGGGGGCCCAAGATCCCGGGTGCGCCAGAAGCCGGTGGTCTCGGGTACATAGGAGTGGGCTGCACCGGGACTGTTGGATATGGACATGGAGGTTGGGCCCAAAAGGTTGGGCTGGCCCAAGTTGGCTGCAATAGGCGGGCTCCATTGGGCTGAGTTGGCTGGGCCCATGGCTGGAAAGACTGGGCCGTAAAAACAGGCCGAAATCGGTTGCCCCCAGTTTGACGGGTGCGGTTGTTGCGACCCCCAGAATTGCGGTTGCGATTATTGGGCCGAGAGGGTGGCCGATTATCGCCGAGATTGGCGGCGGGGACGGCACCGGAGGAGGAGGAGCCGGCGGCGAGGGCTGTGGCGGCAGCAGCGGCATTGCTAACGGCTTGGTTAGCTTTGCGTGTTTCTTCAAGCACCACTTTCGAGCGGGCGACACTGAAATCCGGCAATGGAGACAACTGCTGAAGATGGGCGGCCACCCCGTCATAGGCTTCACTCAGACCATCGATCAACTGGAGAACCAACCGATCATTCGTGACCGGCGCTTCAACATTGGCTAGTTGATCGGAGAGGCTTTTCAACTCGTTGCAGAAGGCTGTGACGTTCGGAAAATCATCCAAACGACAGGTGGAGAAACGCCTTTCCAAGTGGAGAGCCCTTGTATGCTTGTTGTCGTTGAAGTAGTCCTCTAGGGCTTTCCATGCAGCGGCAGCAGTGGTGTTTTTCTTGAGAACCGTGGAGATGAGTTCCTGGTGGATAGAACCGTATATCCACTGAAGAACAATAGCGTCGAGACGAGACCAAATAGCCTCGTCTTCAGTAGCTTTGGCCTTAGCCGCGTCTTCGGATGAAAGGTGGTGGTAAACAGCGAAAGCGCGGCAGTGGATTCGGAAGAGCTCCGACCACGTACCGTATTGTTGTGCAGAAGGTTCGAGGATGATAGGGATGTAGGTTCGGATGTTAGTGACGGTGATAGCGGGGTATGTTTTAGGATCCATGAAGTGAAGTGGAAGAAAGGAGAAGAAAAGAAAAAAATTCGTGAGAGGGAGGGAGAAGAAGATGGCCGGCGGCTAGGGTTCACAGGGAGGGATCAGAAAAAAAGCTGTGATACCATGAAAGTTTGCTTGATTGCCCTTCTCATTCCACAATGTACAATATAAATACAGAGATTTTCCCTATCTATTTTTGTACATAATATTCACAATAAATACAATAAATATAAATGATATTCTGACTATTATTAGATATGATTTTTAAAGGTGGGATTATTGCTGGCCAATAGGTAAAAGTTAGGATTATTTAAATCCAATTTTCCTTAAATTAATGGTATTTTGTTTAATCATTTACGATAAACGATAAACAAGCTGGTCGAACGGGAGATATGAGGTTATTTATGATTTTTTATCTCATAATTGAAGAGAATCTATAACAAAGGGATAACTGGTGTCTTTTCAATCCATATAACATTGTTTTGATGATTGAGAGCTTAAACATCAATGGATTTCAAATCATTTATTACATAATAAAGTGCTCATCTACATCCTTATAATTTAATTAAAAATTGCCGTTCAAAAAAAAAGTTTAATTAAAAATTATAATTTTCTAAATTTATCTTTTATTTTTTTGAACTTTCAACATCTCATTCCCAAATTTATTTAAATATTATATTTTTAATCCTTTTTTATTATTTATTTTTTTTAATTCATACACAAACACTATTAAAAAATGTGAGGTTTATGAATAGTGCAAAACTAAATATGGGGATGGCTTTAGCTTTTCCCGACTATGGTATAGTGTCACATGCAAAGAGAATTATATATTTGGATATGATTTAAATGCATTGTGTCATCAATTTCATCATAGTATAATTAGATTTATATAAGACCAAAGTGTAACTACAATAGATATCAATATAAGTTAATATAAGTTAGGAAGTGTGAAGTATTCACTTAATTGAAGCTATTATCACTTTTGCCACCCGGGAACCATGCGAGTTTAAGAGGAAGAAACCCTGTTAACCAGGTCTAAAAGCCATGGCGGGGATCGCAGTGCCCTATCCGTGAGTGACTCCCACAACTAGCGAAAATTCAATTACCAATATGAAAAGGCTTTGGAAATTGCTTCTGATCTGGTGAGCAGCAGTATCTAGAGTTTAGCAAGGTGACTGGTGAGCAGCAGTATCTAGAGTTTAGCAGTAACTAATGTCAGCAATAATAATTGATCGCCTACAGTAACTAATCTCCACCGGTAATTGATCGTAAGCAGTAACTCAAAGTCAGTAGAAACTTTGATCAATAATAAATATTATATTGGCAGTAACTACGACCAGCATCAACCGCTACTGATACATAATAACTATGTGATTTGTACTCCATGTGCATGAGTAGCAACTTGAGTGATCACCAATAAACAAGTTACTACTAACAAACCAATCATCAGTAGTAGCTGAAGGAGCTTGTGGTGCCATATGTTACTTCTAATGGTAACTAAATAATTTTCAACTGTTTTAATCAATAGCTTAGACACTTATTCATAATCTGTTTAGTGTTGTGTCACTTTAACTTAAACGTTATGATGCTTTCTTAATTTTTACCTTTTATGGTTATATATTTCTGTGTATGTATATCCAGAGGCGTAGCTTTTAAGGGGCGGGAGGGGCGCCCGACCCCCCGAAATTTTTTTTGCGATGTAGGGAGTATATAATTTTCGTGTAGAAAATTTTGATATACTCCGGTTTCGACCCCCCATTTACCCAAAAATTAGCGTTAGGAAAAAAAAATTAGATCCCGACCCCCCACTTGACATTTTCAAGCTTCGCCAGTGTGTATATCACGTGTATATGATAACTGTTTGCCTGCGGCATGTAGCTCAATTGGTTAAGGGATAGAGTGTTTTGCACCCTTTAACAATGTAGTAATAGTTCAAGATAAGATGGATAAAGAATGTTTTTTATTTAAAAGAAAGAGGACATTATCCCTCTTGTTCGATTTCCTTTCTGTATATATGCATATTTGGTACTTCTTTTCCATATTATAGTTATGGTTCCATACCTAGCATCTAATGTGTTATCTTTCTTTTTCAAAAGTACAAAAAAACATTGAGGTTTTGCATTACTTGTGGGCCAAGAGGTATGGAGTAGTTTTGAGTGCATATCATATTATGAACAGAAGTTTTTGTGTGCAACAAATAAGAAGCATGGCCTTTTACAACACAGGGTTCTCCCAAGTGTAAATATGTATTGTTTATAGAAAAACAAAAGTAGAAGTACTAAAAAAAATAGAAAAAAGAATTAAAACGAATACGAACCAAAAGGGATAGAGTGGATCAATCTGCATTGAACTTGATGTTGTTTTCTTACGGCCGCTTAAAGATTAAGGCGCCAATTCCTTTATGTTTAAACTTTGTCTTAATTTTATATTTAAGGAGAAAGTAAAGTATAAAAATCCAAAAGAAATTAAAAATAAAACAAGGCTAAATCAAATCCTTGCATATGAAAGTAACCAAATTGTTCCAAGTAAATAGTAACTTCCACCGTGTACAATTTAATAAGAAAAGTTACAATAGAAAATTATTTTAAAGGGAACTAAAATTTTGAATTCGTAGCATATTTTTATGGTGAAAGTTGCTAATACCAATCAAAACCGCTACGAAATTGAAATGAAAATCGTTAGATTTTTATGTTCCTTTTATCGTTTTTACGTTTTAAAATGTTCCATTCTATTCACACCCTCTTTTTTAGCCAATCACACTCATATATGACACAAATAAGCCTATCTATATTATATAGGTGTGAATCAGTCATTAATGGACCCTAAAAAAAGCCCATTTATGTCACAAATAGACTTGTCTATCTCGTGTAGACATCTATATACCACGAATATGTCTATCTCATATAGGGCAGTGTCAATAACAGGACCCTTTAAAATTTACATAAATCTATCGGCATTTATTACTATATAGATTACTATATACAAGGGGACTGTGCCTCTTTGATTTATGCCCCTTTGATGGGGTTCTAGAGGCAATGCCTCTTTGGTGGGGTTCTTGAAGATTGAAAGGGGGAAAAATATAGAAAATAAAATGCAAAGTGAAAGAATTAAAAGGATTTAAATTTGGTTCTTAGAAGCACTTGAAAAGAGAAAGCAAGAGAAAACTATTCCTTTAAAGAACATAAAAGGTTAAACCATAAATAGTTGTCTAGGGATATTAGGAATCTACACATGCTATGAAAGGATAGGGGCGGATTATTAAAAAAAAAATTTGCTAAGACTATTCATAACACTACAACATATCATTTTCAGATGTAAATCTACTCAACATGTCATATTAGTTTTCCACACATTCTTTCTACAAACTAATTTTACCTTAACACTATCATATTCTTCTTTCCCACATACAACCCATTTATATACCCGAGAGAAAAGTAAAAGAAAGAAAGATCACACATAGCAACAAACGTAAGTGGAAGGAGGGTCACCGACGTTGCTCATGGCAGATGCTATTGCTGACTAGACCACAGGTGGCCAGAAGAAACCCACGCTACGGGTGGTCTAATAGATTATATGGGAATATGACGTTAATGCTCATGGAGAGTAACACTAGACCTGATAAAGACTAGTTCTTGTCGACAGTAGGAGTTGATTTGATCTTTGTTTTTCTTCCACTACTTGTTACCTTGTATTTTGATCAAATCAACTCGCACTTACTCAAGTCCTATTAAAACTAAACACAACATACCCACTAAAAATCCTACCTAAAGGGTAGGGTCTGGGGAACAGACCTTACCTTCATCCCAAAGAGATCCCTCACTCGAAAAACATTGAAATTAAACCAGTTTGTCAAATAAGACCCTCAATTACCCAGCAAGTGCTTCACTTGCTTCAGAACCACGTTCAATGAGTTAATCAATCTAACCATTGAATTTGACTCAGTTGGTGCTAACAACCTGATTATCCAAATTAGAGATCTTGAAAAAAGAAGAGATTCTGCTATGTTTATGGTCAGTTTTCAAGTTAACCAAATATCTCAGAAATTGGTGACTGACTGGCTGTGGGTGCGAAGAACAGATTTGGCAGCACAATCAATCATTCTACCCATTTGCGAAACAATCGTTCGTCACACCTGCAAGATGGCTATTCTCTTATAATCGATCATCATCCATTTGATGAACGATTACTCTAATAACAAAATGATTTAAGTGTTGTAACTTGTAAGCTACATGTATAAAAAAAACCCGTTCAAGCCCTTCACTTTTAGTCAATGCTTTGGATTTGTACCCATTTGATACGCTATTTAATGCAAACTGAACAACAGTATACTGCAGAAAAGAACACAAACCAGCAATCTTAGAAACTAATCTAGAAATCATCTTATTAAACGAATGATACAACAAAACTACATTATGTGTTTTATCCTACATGAATGATGTGACGAACAAAATTCTATTCTTAAACTACACAAATGATACAACAAATCAAAACAACTCACCAGACCAGAAGCTATCCAAACCTCAACTATCAAAAAAACCAGGACCCGCACGCGAGAGTAGTTCCTTACCAGCATCCTTCCCCATCAGAATCATATCCTCATAAGAATACAGCCCCTTTCTCGAAGTTTCTAGAACTGCAATAAGAAAAATTAATTAATTATCAGTTAACAAGTATTATGCAACATATACTATGAATTTTTAACCACCTTTTGTTCCATCAGGCGAAGCCACCAACCCTCTGAAGAGGCAATTGCCATCTTCATCTTTATACGCGTATCCGGCTATGGGTGTCCTACAAGATCCATCAAGTGTTAATAGAAAAGCCCTTTCACATGCAACTGCTAATCTTGTTTCTTCATGGTTCAGCTTTGCTATGTAATTAGCCTGCAAATTCAAATCACATTTAGCATAAGTATTTAGGACCCATGTAGCACACTTGGCAAACATGGCCCATTGTTAAATAAATGGGTTGATCCGGTCCGGATCACTCAAATTATACAATGGGTCGAAATGGGTCACTCCTATACACTAGCTAACTTAAAATGGATGAACCCATTTTTGGTACTTTTTCTAAAATGACCCGTTTCAACCTGAGAACACTTTGGTCATAATCCGTTTTAACCCAAACCAGGATTATCATGTAGTCTAACATCTATTTAAAGGTGACAATTTCAACCATTTTCTTATGAATTGGGATAGCAAAACCAGAAATGAAGAAACAACTTACCATTTTATCATCACCCTCTCGACACGCAATACCAATTGCACCTTGTGCAACTGCAGGAAGCATGTCATCAATGGAAAGAATGGAAGAGACGTGTTCAGTCATGCTTAACCGTTTTAGTCCAGCTAATGCTAATAACGTTGCTACAACAACACCATCATTTAGTTTCTTTAATCTAGTCTGCACATTGCCTCTAAAATTTTCCAACACCTACAAATGATTACAATGCCACAATTAGGGGTGTTTGGATGTCGGATTTGAATCATATCATATCACATGTTGGTCTTACAGAGAGAGATGGATATCTATGAAGCAACTGAGACTTTCTTCTGAGTGATGCAGTACCAATAACGCTTCCAGCTGGAAGATCAGCTAATGAAGTTCCATTCAAGGAAATAAACGCATCACGAACATCTTCACGTGGAAGATTGCAGGGCAAAATTGTCTTTTCAGGCAGATAAGTAGGTACATCTTTCATGGAATGAACAGCAATGTCGATTTCACTATTTAGAAGAGCTTCATCTATTTCTTTAGTGAACAAACCCTTGCCACCAATATCTGCAAGAGGTTGACTCAAGATTTTATCACCTGTTGTTTTGATCACCACAATTTCAATAGCCCCCTCTTCTGCGAGCTCACTACTTGAAGCCATGAGTTTATCGCGTGTCTCATAAGCTTGTGCAAGAGCTAATGGACTGTTTCACACACAACCGTAAACCAATTCTCTCATAAGACAGGTGATAAATCAACTAACTATTTGAAATTCTTAATCTCAATGTACAAAGGAGATGCAATTTGAAAGATGCAAATAAAAGCAGCAGATGAAGCAACTAATGGATGTATATATAAAGTATATAATCTATAATTCTGTTGAAATAGTGTAATTAAGGTATGATTTGCTTGAATTACACGGACAAAATCAACAATTATCTCGGATTAGACCTAACTTCAAATGAACACAAAATCATCAATTATCTCGGATTAGACCTAACTTCAAATGAACACAGTGCCATGAATGCTTCATGATTAGGTTATTGATTCAAATTTCACAATTATGAATTTATGATATGCGAATTTTATAACGAACATATCGTAGTAAAACATCACTAATTTCAATTCCGTTCTCTCTCAGATCTCAATCAATAAACGCTACTATCAGTTAATACATTTGGAAACAAATAGATAAGAACGATTATCAGAAATGAGTACCTTCCTCTAGTGCCGATTCTGATCAGAGAAACCTTGTTCTTCTGCGTCTGTTGCTCAACGGCAGAAACTGAGGCTTTAATGAAGAATGTGAGGTTGCGCCGCCGTTGACGGAGCACCGGAGGAGGTGATAATCCGTTAGCAGAGAGAACAGATGACCTGAAGTTGGTGAGATTAGCAGAGATCAGAGTTTGATTCGATGTCTCCATGTAGAAAGAAAGGAAGGATTTGGTGGAGAAAGAGATCGATAGGCCGTGTAGAGAAGATGAAATGGATGCAGCTTTGTTAGTTAGCTTATCCTCTTTCATCTTTATATTTTCAATAACATTTTACTTTTTTTCTATAGAAAAATTGGATTTTAATAATACGAGTTTAATTGTTTGGCCGATAATAATACAAATTTTAATCTTGGCATACAATAATATCAATTAACCATTCCGGTCTCTAGACTGATACACCGTTAGTTTTTAACTAACGGTGTTAGTCACTTGCTGAGGTGGCATTTAATGTGTTTTTTTAACAATTATTATAATCGATGGACTGATTTGCAATTTCTATGACGATTTATTCTATAAAAGAAAAAAAAACCTCCGTCCGACCCTCTTCTTCCTGCCTCCGTTCGCCGGAACCCTAATCGTCGCCGGAACTACATGTGGCTGTTCCACCCTTCATCGCTTCTGAGTTAGGGTTTTTAACCCCCATCGCCGCCACCGGAGGAAACAGAAGCTCCAACAAAACCAACATCATCTACCAAAGATCAAAAAGGAGACTCAAAGAGTTTAAAACGTTGTTCTTGAAACAATTTGGGGCAAATTGTGCCGTGAAGAAATCAAACCCACATCAAAAAGTAAATAAATTCCACTTGGGCAACAACAAAACAAGTAAATAGTTTCTGCAATTTTGCTGGAAACCCAAAAAAAGAACACGAAATCAGTTTATCTGTGGGATGTCCAAAAGACAAACGAACCGTCCACTAGATTGTATATCGATCGTTCAAACTGTAAAACCAATTTACCAATCGAAGAAACACTGAAACCCCAGAAGTCATTAGGAAATTGAAGTCAAAATACGATTAAGGGTGTGTCAAAGAAGAACCGATTAGAAGAAACGAAGGAGAAAGAAATTAGGTTTGTGATTGCGTTTTTTCCGGCAAGGATGGAACGCCAACAATGGCTTCCGGCAAGGATGGACCGTCGTCCTTCACCTGAGGGGGGAATGTTTTTCCGGTAAGATCGAGGAGGAAGTACGGCAGTGGCTTCCGGCAAGGATGGAACGCCGACAGTGGCAAGGGATGGATGGAACAAGTATTTTTATAAAATATTTTTATTAATAATCTAAGTTACATAAACAGTCCCTCATTTTAATGAAATTACAAAACAATCATTTATTATTTATAACCTCATTAAAAAAGCCACGTATATGCCATGTCACATGCCACCTCCGCAACCACTAACACCGTTAGTTAAAAACTAACGGTGTATCATTCTAGAGACCGGAATGGTTAATTGGTATTATTGTGTGCCAAGGTTAAAGTTCGTATTATTATCGGCCAAACAGTTAAGACTCGTATTATTAAAATCCAATTTTCCTTTTTATAAGGTTTATTGATTTTAATAATTCAAATTATGTTAATTTGGTCGATATTAATCATAATTACAAAAATTCTTCAAAATAATATAAATTATCAAGGTGTTGGAAATCATTAATCCCCGTTAACTTTTCCCTAACCCCGTTAGTTCCTTGCTGACATGGCATCTAATGTATTTGTTTAAACAAGTTATTAAAATAGAGACACTATATTTGTAATTTGTTTAAACACATTTGCCTAAAAAGAAAAGCCATCACTCACCCACCATATTGTCTTCTTCATAAGAGAGAGAGGGGGAGAGGGAGAGAGAGAGAGAGAGAGAGCTTGGAGCTCTAATCCGGCGGACCACTCCGGTCGGTGAACTCAGGCGAGCCTCAAGACCTTCAACCTCCGACTAACCTCATCTCCTTTGCTCGTGATGAATGACGCCTCGCGACTAGGGTTTTCTTTTGGGTGAACCTTGGTTCGAATCCGCAGCGGTGAGCCGTCTCTCTACCTCTTTTCTCTTTCCCTTTCGTTTCTGAGTTCGATTCCAAAGTCCCGGAGTTCGAATAAGGGTTTTTTTTGGCATTTATGGGGTTTTCTTTTGGGTGAACTTGTGACATTTCACAACCAACAAGTTATCCATCATAGCCTTTATCACTGGGACAAGCTCAGCAGATAAACGATCTTTAGCTCGTAGAACCTATTATGTCATCTATCATATGAAGGTCATTCAACTTTAATTATCCAGATTAACTATTGTCACCTATTTGATCAATCTTCAAGTACCAAAAATGGATATAAATTCAAATTGTTCAATTTAACCTGGCATGTCATGTTTATAATAAGTTTATAACATGTCATGTCAATCTTTATTTTTGAAAACACTTATGACAGTTTATTTGAAACTCGTAATCTTGATTAGTCTAAATTATGAAATAAAGCCTAAGGGCTTCCAGTATACATGTGTCAAACGGCGCCATACGTGCCTTTAACGGCGCCAACCCGCGCCAATACCGCCCCCCCCCCCCCCCGCGTTGAAGACCGGCGCCAAGTGGTTGCGCCAATGTTATGGCGCCCGTTGAGTTCCATTTGAACGTTGCCAACGTTCAAAAATCTAACCGTTGGGACTTGATTTAATTAAAAAAAAATTATTTACCTATTTTACCAACTCCACTATAAAAACCCCCATTTACTCCTATTTTTTATACATTTCTCTATCATTTTCTACTCTTTTCTTTCTCTAATCTTTAAAAAAAACGAACTTGAGTCCGGAGCAACGAGAAATGATTGAGAAAGAAAAACTAAAAATCATGACGGAGTTACGTGACGAGTAGTTTTTTTTTTATTTAAATGAAGTATTTGTAGTTGTTTTTTTTTTTTGGAATATTTGTAGGTTTTATGTTTTTTTCAGAAATCTATTTGTAGTGTTTTTTTTATTTTAATTATTTAAGTATTTTTTTAATTTTTTTAATTATTCGAAGGCCATAAAAAAACAAAAAAAAACCAATTTGTAGTCATTAAAATAATTCGAAATTAAAAAGAAAAAAAATAGTTTAACACCACATAGAGTATCCCCACCCATGTTAAACTTTGTGGTGTGGTGTTAAAGATGACATGGCACCTACGTGACGGTGTTAAACTTTAACATGGCATGGGGTATACGGTATACCCATGCCCTAACAAACATATTCTAATCATTATATGTGATGTTTCAAGGCTATTAAAATCAAATATTAAGTTCTAAACCCATCAAAATCATTGTTAAAATGAAAATAGATCACAAGAATAATTACCAAATGGTTTATTCTTACATGTACCATTCTAGTAAGTTGGATATGATCTAACTAAGCCTGACATAAACCAACAAACCAAATATATTCAATTTCACCTTGATATTAACTTTTGTTGATACTTTTACTTTAGCATCTTACCCCTTTTTAATAAATTATATCAATATGATTTAAATAACAATTTTTATTGTTTATTATTAAAAGTAAAATATTTTGATATGTTGATGTTACACCAAAGGCATATCAACATTATTGACGACAAATTTATAAAGAGAACTATGTCATGATTTGAGACAATTTCCTTAATTAAAGGTGTTATGATTAAACTAGGGTTTGGCATCGATGATGAGGACGTAAAAAGGATCCTATTAACATGTTTCGCTTGAGTTTGCTAAGCATTTTTTTAACAACAAACTACAACACTCCTAACCTACTTTAATTAATTATATTAAATCTGTATTTGACGAGGCTGAAACCCTTAACTTTAAAGAAATACAACACTTTAACTCCGATAACTTATTAAACCCAAACTCATCTGTGTGTTTGTTTAATTATCTCTTTGTTTAATTAAAGGTAAAAACAAAAGTTATAATCATGATAACAACTAATACCCAACCAACTATAAAATGGGCCCCTAATCCCTTTTTATTTCACTATTACAACTAACCAATTAATTATATGTCCATTAGTAAGTACTCCATAAAATGGGCCCTTAAGTTGTATTCATTGGCCATACCCCACCCCCTACCCTGTCCAACCTTTTCCCATGCATATGTCTACACCACAACACTTGGTAATATTAAAAGAAGGAATATTAGGCAACTCCAAAAGGATTTATTATTATACAAAACATTCATCACACATCAAAACAACTATAAAAGCTACAAGCACAAAAGATTAGAACATAATTCATCTCAGTTATAAAAAAATAAAAAAAGAAAGAAACTATGATTTACTAGTGCTTGATGAACTTTTAGAATTATGTGAACCTGAACTAAACCACATACACTTATCTTTCACTGCTTCACTCCCATTAGCATACTCTTTGAAACTATACTCTTCTTGCTTAAAATTAGGATTCACTTTCCCTTCACTATAACATTGACTACACAGGCTAAATCTTGATCTCATCTCCTTAAACCGAGACCCGATTATAGGGTATCGACAAACCGAACACATGTGGTTTCCATGGCGGTTTCTGTCTCCGGTTTCAAGCTTTAACAAAGTAGACATGACACCAAAACCCAAATCTTGATCATCAAACATAGCAAGAAACTCAGGAAATGAAATCAACGAATCTTCGGTTTCACCATGAACTTCGCTAGTCGGAAGGGAAGGAATGTAGATTGACCTCAATAACTTTATGTAACATAAAGCTTCGGCTTTTTTTATCATTCCACCGTTTGTTTCTTCGTTAACGGGTCGCCATAGAAGAGATTCAAAGGCCACCCGTTTTCGTTTATCAAGTGTACCACCACAAATGGGAGCTAAAACAGCGAAAAACATACCCAAATCCACCCTTCCTGATTCTGATTCATCAAGAACCGAGAGGATTTTAAGGTTAATCGCCTTAACAGCCCCTACGAAAGTTTCAGCTTTCAAGAAACTTAATAATCTTCTAACAATGCCTTCTAAAGCCGCCTTACGTATAGACTTTTGCGGTGCACCAAAGCCAGAATAGCTTAAAGGGGTATCAGTTTCATTCATTTCCTTCTTAAGAAGCTCAACATCACATCTAAACAACCTAGTGGTTCTTTGAAATGATCTAACATCAAGAGCAAGTGCTAAATCTTGCCTTGACGAAGTTTTTTCACCTAAAGTTTTGAATTTTGATCGCTCGATAATAATAAACGAACCTTCCCCATTTCCATTACCTTTCAGTTTCTTCTTCTGAAGTTGCTTCAAGTGAGATAAAGCATCATGTAACTCCACCCTACTAGTCATCTTCAAAGCCTCCTTCAAAGACTTCTTAGCTTCATCAGTCTCACCAGCACCCAACAACGAAACCGCCTTGTTCAACTGGGCCCGCCAATGGCCCGGCCACAATCCCAAAACCCGAATGTAAACCTCAGAAGCCCGTTGGTACCGACCCATATCCATATAAAGCCCACCAAGATTATACAAAGCATCAACATGACCCGGCTTCAAATCAACCGCCTTTTGAAACTCTTTAACCGCATTATCATTGTTACCCATCGCGTGTAAAGCCGATGCAAGATCACAATGTGCATCCGCGTAATCGTTCTTTAAATAAATCGCTTCTTCTAACGCTTTTACGGCAGCTTTATACTCGCCTACTCCGAATAAAGCACTGCCTAAAAGCTTCAAAGCTCGAAAATGCGTCGGGCAAAGAATCGCAGCCTCTCGGTAATGCTCACACGCGCTAATAACCATACCTTCAGCTTCAAGTGAAATGCCAAGATTCACATGAATCTGAGGAAGGAGATATGCCCATTGATTACCACCAGCTTCTGCTGCATCTAAAGCTAATATGAACTCATCTTTACCCTCACTATATCTCCCAAGAATATAATAACAATTCCCTGCTCGAAAATGCGGCCGAACATCAGTCGGTTGCAATTCGCAGGCTCGTTTGAAACATACTAATGACTCTTTAAACAATTGTTGATCGTATAAAACGCGGCCCATGGCCATATGTCCATCGAAAGCTTCTTCGCGAGATCTCGAATTATCTGCTCTAGATCTTAAAGCTCCTAGTTCCTTAACGAAAATGTGGTATTCGGGTTTACCTTCTTCCCAAACAATCTGTTGTTTGTTTGTTTCTGACGAGAGACCGAGTTCTCTGGACCACCCTGGATCTGAATAGGCATCTGAATTCTCCCCTTTGGTTTTCAACTCCTTAATTTGTTTTGTTTTCAACCGTTTGATCAAAACCTCCAAATCGTCGACGAGCTTCCACGTGTCGTCGAAGATAATCCCGTGGTTTGGCGACGCCGCCCATGCCACCGCCGGCTCCGGCGGCGGCGGCGGCGCCACCGCTTCTTCAAACACGGATTCAACCTCATTGCTGGTGGTATTTCTACTTTTATCGTCGTTTTCAGGTTTGAATTCGAATTCGAATTCAAATTCAAGCCCTAATGCTTCAAAATCACGATCGACGTCGCCGGCGCCGTCGTCGTAGGTGCGTAACAGGCCGTCGTAAGTGAGGCCGTTATCGGAGTCGATGAAATCGGCGTAAGTACGGAAAACCTCGTCGAGAATGGCGCTGATTTGCTCGTCGCTGAACTTAACCCTAGGGTTTACGGCGACAACTAGGGCGGCCATTTCTTGTCTGTTGAGAGCTCCGTCTCGGTTGAAATCGAATTGCTGGAAGATCCTCTTCACCTTCTCCGATCTGCTACCTCTGGCGGACGCCATTACTCAAATCGGAAACAATGGCGCGGTTTAATTACAATTGATTGCAATTGCAAACTGATTGGGGATGATAATGGGTGAAATCAAAGTTGATACTGCTAAAATGATGAAATTGGGGATGAAATTGGGGGAGAAAATGAGAAGGGGGTTGCGAAGTTATCTGTGTGTGTGATGATGGGGAGTAAAGGAGGAGCCGCACGAGATTCTCTTGGTTGATTGCCTGCCTGCCTGCTCATAAATTCTTGTTTAATTAGTCGGAATTTGGAATAAATCTATGACCATATGTATATCGTCAAAGATTTCGGAAATAACTATAATACTAGATTTACTAAAAATGACTAAATGAATGAATCCTACGTCATCAAATTTATATGTTGTTTTTTTTTTATATGTTGTTTGGTTAATCTAAAAATGTTTTAAAATGGATTTTAAAAAACTTAATAAATTGAGTAATCGACAACTCAATCGAGCGGTATTGGAACCAACTCATTAAATTCTATGATCTTAGTTTTTAGGGTTAAAATTTTAGTTTATATAATATATATTTTCAACCTACTATGTCTTTTTTGTTCGTCGTATTTTAAGGTTTGACTTTAAAGTTTAGGATTTAGGATTTAAAGTTTGGTTTTTAGGTTATAATTTATATTTTCTTGTTTATTGTCTTTTTAAGGTCTAATTTTAGGTTTTAAAATTTATGTTTTCTAAGTCATTATGTCTTTATAATCGTCATTGTTTTTTTTAGAGTTTACCTTGAAGGTTTAGGATTTACAGTTTATGGTTTAAGATTTGACGACGTTCTAACTTAGCTGAAATGAGTCTAATCGGAGTTCATTTGAGTCGGTTAATGAGTTTTTAAAAATCTTATTTTAGAATAAAAATGCTTTATATATATCATAATAAAACAAATTGCTCACATGTCACGTGTCAGCTTCTCACATCACTTCTCATTGCATTTTGTCACATCTCTCTCCTATTAAGGCCCCTTTTGTTTTCTTAAGATATTTATGTCTGAATCTAAATACCACTTCTGAATGTTAAGAGGTGATTCAAATGTCTGAAAACTGAATCATTAAGTGGTGGAGGCCGGAGGTGGATAACTAGCTGCCAGAGACGGAGCTCTAGTCGCCGGAGAACGAAACGACTCATTTTTTTAGGGTTAAGATGTTCTAAGATGTTCTAATAGGTATTGATGGTTAAGATGCTATTAAGATGTACAACGTCTTAATAACTAGAGAAAAAAAAACACGTCTCTACATCTGAATACATCTGGCCGAATCAAATGTAACCTCTATTTAGAGGTTTTTTTTCAAAAAACAAACATGGCCTAAATATCAATCATCTATCTTTTTAAATATAAAACTTCTTATTCTAATAAGGACTCTATCTTCCATCCCTTGGGTAGATAGAGGGAAGGCACGACTTTTGGTTTTTCATGTTGTATAAGAGTTGAACAATAGTTTTTTTCGTGTTGTTAAAGAGTTTAACAATGAAAATAGATGATGAGTGTCCGTTCGAATTGATCGGGTCATGTAGGAACATTGTATATCATCTTTGTATCCATTGTTAAATAGATGACGAGTGCCCGATCAAATAATAGTATTTCTTATTTCAATTGTTTATTTTAGTTTCATGATTTCTTTCATATAGATCCATGGTGTGAGGTTTTCTAAAGGTTTTAAAACATTGTATATCATCTTTGCATCCGTTGTTAAAAATATTTAAAAACCTATATATAAATCCCAACAATATGAACCATTGTGAAATATTGATGGAAGTGTTTGAACTATGAGTGATTTTGAAAAGATGAAAATGCACAAATGGATGCAAAAAAGCATGAACAGTTGCAGTAATTGATAGAATCGCATGAATGGTTGTACAACATGAGTAGTTAAGTTGCAGCCATGATTATGTACTCTTAAATAATCACATACCAATAAATATGTTGTACATTGTGCCAATAATATTCAATCATAATCATGCTATAATACAATCAATCAAGGATTATTCAATATAAATATAAGGTTGAATTGATAAGGCATGATGTTATATTATACCGATGTAACGCCTTCCTCTAAAGGATAGCTAGCTGGATCTGATGACAGAAATCTTCGACAACTGTTCAATACTGCTGAGTGGAATCCTTTCGCGTTGTCTAGAAAAACAAAGTGACCCGCCTGCATATCATAATAAAATGTTGTATTCTCATCACATTATGCCTTGTTAGGCTTATATGTAAAAGACAGATCATGTGGTTATTCCTTATTGCAGTTTTTTTACTTAAAATCGGTTTTGTATTAAATGACTCTCTCTCACAGGTTTATAACTTCATACATAATCAAAATCAGCAATTTTTGTCAGTACCTGTGGGACCCGTATGATTTCACAGGGGACAGACATATTCTTGCGTGCTTCATCAGCCCGTAAGTAATCCATCCAATCCTGGATACCGTATATAAAAGTTGTTGGCACTTTCCAGTCAGAAGATCTGCACCCAAAAGAAATAATAATGTTTGAGTAGTTAGAATCGTCAAGTGTAGAAATGTTAAGTTTATGCAATATACAAAATGGCATGCTTCTATTAAGCTGAAAGTAACAATCTGAAGTTCTGAACTAAAAGCTGCACCTTTGTAAGAGAGGACTCCGAGCAAATGCCCCAAATGAAAAAATATGCTTCAAACACAGCTCTCCACTCGCCTTTGCCGCCAAAGTGTGGTACACATAATCTTTAATTAAAAAAAAATATATTAAAATTTGTTTTTCTTAAATGTTGATATGTGAAGATGTTCAATTTCAGTTACTTACCTGTAAGTAATCTGGACTCTTCTTCAGTCAGCGCTTCGCCAGTTGAATATGCACCAAATCTTGCACTTGTATATCTGCGGACAAGATTTGGACCAAACGGGCCTAAACCTCTGCATTACACAAGTCAGGGTATTATACATTAAAGACAGATTATCACTTTATAATGTCTTCCAATAATTAGTAAAAACATCCTTTTTCTTATAATATGAATGTTTATAATCAATTATGGCAAATGAGCTTCATGCCATCTGCATAAAAAATGATTACCTAAGGGTAAAAAATTACATATTTACCATTTCTTTGAACCTAATTTGAGAGACTTTTATAGTCAACTTATGTTCCAGCATTAGTCAGACAAGTGAGCAAAAACTTGAATGACTTATGACTTAGTCAAGTATAAAGATATAAATGTTTCAACAGCATACAAGGAAAAGAAATAGCAAAGGAAGACTTCATTACCTGACAACCTTCATAGGAGTAAAATTGGATTCCCATAAATGGTTCAAAACGGCACCTTTCCATGTTTCTTGGAACTTAGTAAGTCGCTCTGATTTATGTTCGGTTTCAGACGAAAACCCAGCAGGTCCCACCAAAATCAGATGTTGCACGTGCTCCGGATGCTTCAACATATTGAACAATCAGTAATGTAAGTTCTTTAAGCAGTTACATATTAGCAGGGAGCTTGTATTATTCAACTTTTTTGGGTAGTTATTAACAGGAAGCTTACTTTAAGAGCATATTTAGCTGCAACGTATCCTCCGAATGAGTGACCGAGCAAAATAAAGTTGCTAAGGTTTTTAGCTTTGCGCCATTCCTCAAAGGAATCAATAAACCAAGCCTCAGTTTCTGTTAAAATATACCACAGTTATTAATGCATTACAAAAAAATAATAATATAATAATATTTTCATGAGTACATGCACACAAATATTACATCAATAGGGTACTTCTTTAAAACTTGTGAAAAGTGAAAGCTAATTAGAGTGCAAGTACAAGTCCAAAAACCAACCTTCAGTACTTGTGCAAGTGAAATCAGGCCTGCTAGATCCACCCCAACTGCCAACCAAAAAGGATCATCAGAAAAAAGGTAGAAACTGATCTCAGGTAGAAGATAATGAACACCTAAAATTATATTCATAAATCGGTTGATGTATAGTAACTTTATGACCGAATTTTGGCTTGAGGGAAATGGTTGTATAACATTAAGTATCCTGAACCATTTTTTGGCAAATTGGCACAAAGAGTTATCGCAACAAATGCAGTATGTCTTGACACCTTTGTAAATAATAATCAGTATTCATGTGGGACATTCAAAATTTACTGTCTTGGTATATAAACAGATGGAACTAAACATGTGCAATGTTGGTAATTTTAGAGTTATTTGTATTGACATATATTCTAATGTAATGAGATTCGCAAAATAAGACAAAAGGAAAGTTAAGAAACAAGTGTGAAGTGTATACTTGTATAAACTTAACTGGATTCAGATCCTTTGAAATATGGTTAGGTACCAAGATTGAAGTTTTGACTTAGTAAAAGGTCAATAACAGCATTACAGAGTCATCAGAAAAAAGTTCGTTAATACTTGGACTGATGAATACTTGTTGGTCAGATGAAACTTTGTGGGTAAAGTGGTAAACTTTTTGAGTTCACAGAAGTAATCTGTTGGACCCCCCCCCCCCCCCCCTTTCTCGTGTGAAAACCCATCCTCCTCGTAGTTTGCTCCACGCCAAATCCCATACCCCAATGTTTATTTACCCCCCTTATTTTGATTATTATTTTTCACTTTCGACCCTAAATTTCATTTTGAACCCTGGAGTGAGGGAGTAGTCCATAACTGTGGTTCAGTAGAGTGGAGTGGAAGAGAGAAAAAGCTGATGTGGCACTGAGTAGAGAAACGAAGGGGTAGTCCATAATAGATAGTCTTATAAACTAGTACTGATATACATAGAACTGATGCAACTTCAATAAACAGTTGCATCTAAATCTAATATTTAAACGTCATAAACGACAATTATGGTACTATGGTAGTTATAACTGTTTTTCCCACTAAATTAGAAAAGGTGCCATATTGTTAGTTACAAGGATGTAACTAACCGGTTAATGAAGATAACAAACACCCACAATTATATACATAAAGCAGTTAATAAATTGTAGCTTATAAAACCTTTCATACACAAATCATAACCAAAATAGTTTATTATAAAATTAAGATATAGCCATAGTAACTGATTAAAATAAAAACGGTACAATTGACCAGCTCTCAAGTGTTTTAATTAGGTGTCGAAAGATGCAATTAGCAGTTTCAGTAAAGTGATGAATACATAAGCATATAAATCGTGTCTGAATGAAACACACATGTATCTGAGGCACCATATGAAGAAAAAGCATTTGAAACAAAGTATAATGGTAATGTCAAGTGTTTTAATTAGGTGTTAAAAGATGCAATTAACAGTTTCAGTGAAGTGATGAACACATAAGCATATAAATCTCAACTGAATGAAACACACATATATATAAGGCACCATGTAAAGAAAAAGCATTTGAAGCAAAGTATAACGATAATGTCACCAAAATCAAGGCGAACAGATTGTGTACCG
>JBCNJP010000002.1:3762543-3836683 GCA_039602395.1 Deinandra increscens subsp. villosa
TGATTTAAGCTTTATTTTTAGAAGCTCGAGCTCGGCTCGTGAAAATTTATTTAAGCTCGAGCTCGGCTCGTTTATTATTAATTATTATTTTTTATATATTTTATAATTAAATTTCTATATATTTAGAATTATACTTTTTTATATAGAAAATAATACATATTATTTACTTATTATATCATAAAATTTTATATATAATAATCATTATTTTTTAAATATATATAAAAAACTAAATAAAAATTATATAAATAAAAGCTCGTTTAGGCTCGCGAGCCGGCTCGAGCTCGATATGTAAAGCTCAGGCTCGAGCTCATTTATTAAACGAGCCTTATTTCAAGCTCGAACTCGGCTCGAGCTTGTAAGGCTTGGTTTGTTTCGAGTTTTTTATCGAGTCGATCTCGAGTAGCTCACGAGCGGCTCGGCCCATTTACATCCTTACCTTACGTGAAGACTTTGTTGTTTTATCCCTAATAGAAACAAGAATCCAACAAATACAAAAAAAAAATTGAATGGCTACTTTATTAAAACCTGAGATAGTAAAGACACTACCACAACCTCATCAAAGCTACAAATACAAATGTGAAGGAGAATTACACCACTCGCTCCAAGCAATATCTTTCATCCCATATCTATTAACAATCTAAAGAAAACTAATATTCTTCACCTCCTTAATGATGTAAATAAGCTCCGGTCTCCTTCCTTTGAACATCACTTCATTACGAACACGCCAAAGCACCCGACAAACACAGAAAATTATGGCTTGAAGCACCTTACCCTCCCTTGAGTTACCTTTGACATATATATGGATGTGAAGGAGATCCTTTAAAGCGAAGGAATAAATGTCCGGGATCTTGCACCACACTCCAAGTAACATTAGCGAAGACACGAGATCAACAAATGCTCTGTCGTTTCATCAACTTCGTTGCATAACAGGCAAAGTTTTCCTTTACCTTGAATGTTTCTCTTTCTCAACGTAACCAATGTGGGTATTCTTTCCATTTGAGCTCTCCACACAAATATATTAATCTTCATCGACACCAACTTGTTCCACTCTAGCACAAACACCCTCGGATCTTCATATTTAGCCATAACCAATGCGGCACGAGGCCGAGACCACGCTCCTTTTTAGGTTTGAAGAGTGTATCTTTGCCCACTCCATGAATCTTCCTTTTACTATTATCATCACCTCACAAAAACTAATTCTAATTTTTTTTTTCCAATATTTGAATCACCTTCTTTGGCGCCTTATACAAAATGAAATAATACATTGAAAGACTATCGAGAGCCGCCTTGACAAGGACGAGTCTCCCTCCTTGTGACAGGTTTTTTTGCTTTCCACAATGAAAGTATAGATTCAAAGATATCGATATTAGTCTTCCAATGCTTTATCTGATTCATATTTGCCCCCACCATCATGCCGAGATATTTAAAAGGGATTTTACCATGCTTGCATTTTAATTTTTCAACCCATGTGTTTACATTTTGTTGCTCCTATCCATATAAGCCACATTTTTTAAGATCGACTCTTAATCCGGACATGAGAAAAAATCCCCTTAGCAATCTTGCCAAATTGTCAAGGTTTTTACCACTCCACATCCCCATAATCAATGCATCGTCCGCAAATAGAAGATGAGTAAGTGTAGGCCCTCCGTTTGGAATTTAAATCCCCTCGAAAATTCCCATGGAAGAAGCTTTAGAGAGCATACAATAAAATGCTTCCATAACGATAAGGAAGAGGTATGGTGAAAGAGGGTCGCCATGCCTTATCCCCTCTGAAATTGAAATTTCTTGGTTGGTGACCCATTTACCAATACCCACGTTCTCGAGGACTCTAAAGTTCCATCCACCCATTTCCTCCATTTATCTTGAAAGTTCATTTGACTCAAGATCAAATCAATAAACCTCCAATCCACAGAATCATAAGCTTTAGTGAAATCAATATTAGAACAGAAGGCTTCCACCTTACTTTTCTTTATCCACGAATATAATTCGTTTATGATCAGCAACCCTTCAAGAATGTTTCGCCCTTTTAAGAAAGCCATTTGATTCTCGAAGATAAGCCCGTTCATCGCCTTCTTCATTCTATTGGCTAAAACCTTAGAGATGATTTTTGAGATGCACCCGATAAGGCTAATGGGTCGAAAGTCCCCCATAGTCTTGGGGTCATTCACCTTAGGGATCAAGTGGATAAACGACAACCCTCATCCCCTACTAATACTTCCATCCTCATAGAATTTACCCATAAGTTTAACGGCATCCTCTTCCGGTGATTGCTAAAGAACATAAAACAAATCATGAAAGAATCACTGGCCTACAGCCTCATATATTTTTAAAATATATTCAGTGGTTGTCGCCTAGTTGACGATGATTAGCAACATAAGTGATAACCACACGTGTATAAATAAAGAGTATGTAAAATCTATTAAGAAAACGTATATCAGAGTTCGTATGTAACAAAGACCAAAGTTCGTCTTTTATAGGTGGGGAACCACCATTTCAATGATTAGTTAGAAAAGTTGTTAACTTACATGAAAGAGTGTGACAGTTGACGGTTATAACCGTCATTCGTTATTTAGTAACATCAATAAGAAACCACTTGCGTAGAAATTACATTAATAGTAAGTTATTTATCACTGATGATTAGCCATGTTCGGATGTTTACAGGCGCCACATGCCCAAGATTTCCTTTGGGTTATCCCTATCGGTGGGTTGGGCCAGCACATGTCCCCGGTGGAATATCGTACCATCCTCAAATACCGCTTAATGATCCCCATTTTCCCCCAGATGAGAAATGCCCTGTTTGCCGCAAGGCGTGCCTAGACTCGTTTGGGGAGCATGCTGCCCATTGTAGAGAGCTCCCGGGGTTTAAGTATCGACATGATCTGGTTAGGGATGTTCTCTTCGACATATTCAAGCATGCGGGGATCTCGGCGAAGAAGGAAGCCCCGGTTAACTTCCTGACGGACCCGTCCGATGGGCGATCGACTCTTAGACCGACTGACATCTTGGTCTTTGGGTGGACGGGGGGGGGGGGGGGGGGGGGGGACATGCATGCTTGGATTTAACTGGAGTTTCTCCTCTTGTGGGCTTGGGGGGTGGGGAGTTCAAGGTGGGCCAGGCGGCTTCTAAGGCTGCGTTGGGGAAGGTGAACAAGCACGAGAAAGCGTGCCTTGAAAATCAACATGTGTTTGTTCCTTTTGCTTTTGACACCTTTGGGTTCCTCGCCCCGGAGGCTGTGGAAACACTTAGTAGAGTCCAACGGGTCATGCATGGTAATGTGGTGCCCCGGGCGCTAGGGATGTTGTTTTCACACGGCTTAGTTTCGCCATTCAAAAGGGCTTGGCGGCCAGTGGCGGACCCACATAGAGCCCAGGGGTAGCGCCCGCTACCCCTGAACTTTTACCCCGACGTGCAAAATTTTTTTTTTTATAGGTTTTCGGTTTTTCGCGACCCCTGAAACGAATTTTTCGCGACCCCTGGAAGAAATTTTATGGCTTTTACTTAAAAATATGATCAAAAGTCCCTTAAAAATATGATTAAAAGCCCGTTAACTACCTAAAAATTTTTTTCGGGGGCGCTGCCCCCGAACCCCCGTTAGTCCCCGCTACCCCTGATAATCTTTCCTGGATCCGCCACTGTTGGCGGCGTAGCTTGTTGCCCGCCTCCCCTGTTTTTCGGAGTGATTGTCCTGCTGTATTTGTTTTGTCTTGTAATTCAGTTTCGTAAGATTTTAATAAAAACTCAATCCAACTGTTAAAAAAAAATAAAAAATTAGCCTCTTCATAGTAACTTGGTTACTCCACATCATTCAACTTGTTTTTGAAATCAACCATTGGAGCTCCTTAGCCTAGGTGGCTTCCGTGTTGAACCATCGAACTTTTTAGGTGTTGGAAATCATATGTACTTCACATCTTATTAATATTTATTTAGAATTTTTTTGTTAGTTTTAAGTAATTTCTGATTAACTATAATGGTTGATGTCTCAAGGCTACGGATAATTTGATGGTAAGTGGTGGTTTCCCATTCCCCACTTAAAAGATTATGAATTCAAATCCTACAAAGTATAAATGTGATGATTTTTTTTTGGAACGTCCAACTAAGACTATTTACACACCAGTTGAGCCAATTCCCAGGGAAAACCATCTCCTCTAAAGGCCGGGTGGAAAACCTGTCAGGCTCAGGGATCGAACTTGTGACCTCTCAGTCCCAAGTCTCCCCTCATCACCAATACCATTGAGCCAAATGACCAATGGTATAAATGTGATGATTTAACTGGTATAATTTTAACACTATAACGATAATAATACTAAAATCACCACCACTTGCTTATAAAGTCTTATCTCACTCATATCTAGACAATGTGAGACTTGCTCACTTGGTAGAGACTTTATCCTCTTAGTTGGAGGTCATGGATTCAAAGTTTCAAACCTAAATAATGGTGTATATGGTGTAATTTCGTTCAGGGGTAGTTTAGGAATATAATAGATTTGTCGCTAATAAAAAAATTATCACACTCATACCGACGGTATTGTGGGATGATTTGAAAGTGGACAGGGTGGTATATTGCATTAATCAAAGTGGTCCACTATTTGATCCATTTATTACGGGTGCTTTTAAGGTGCTTTTATAGATTTGATTTTAAGTGGATGTGTTATTGTAGTATGTTATATTCATTGAAGTTTGAAAGAGACGTCTAGATATTGAGATTTGTATATTTGTTGGATCATGTGACCTTTGGTCTTTATTTCAATTTAAGTGGTGACAAATCAAGTCTCATTACTCATAAGTACGTAGAAAATGAATTTTAAGAGTAGATTCAAGCGGGTTTATTGTAAATATAAAAAAAATGTCATTTTTGTTTAAATGAAGGAAAAATGGACATTAATAATCCTAATTATTGTTTATTGACAAAAATAATCCTACCTTTATTTTTGTACAAGAACAATCTTATAAATATACCATGTTTTTCTGAATAATCTTTCCGTTAAATTTTTTAACCCCGTTAGTAAATACTGACGTGGAGGACTAACATGTAAAAATTTAATCTTTCCGTTAAATAGTCCCTCCACTTTAGAATTTTACATTTTTTTTTTTCGAACAGCAGAATTTTACATATTAGTCCTTCACGTCAGCATTTACTAACGGGGTTAAAAAACTTAACGGAAAGATTATTAAAAAAAACATGATACATTTATAAAATGTTCTTGTACAAAAATAAATATAAAATTATTTTTTGCCAATAGAGAATAATTAAGATTATTAATATCTATTTTCCCTTAAATGAAATGAATTCTATCCACTCGTATTCATGTGTAACAACTAACAAGAATACAAATTTGTCATATCCGGTATGTATCGGCCGTATGGCCGGCAACATTATTTAGATGGCAACATAATTTATTTTACAAGAAATATATATTTTTTGTTTTTTTTTATGAATACGATATTTTTTTCTAACAATTAAGTAACTACACTTGCAATTTAGAGGGTTTGAATTCATAAACTTTCGATTGAAAAACCATAATGTTATCCCTTTTGAAAAGATTGTGATTTTTTAACATACTATGCGTTCAATCAGATCATTTCACAATTACTAAACGGGTGTTGCTATTCGTACCCCCGTTTATACTATTATTGTTTGATCCCCCCCCCCCCCCCCCCCTAAGTATATGATAAATACAATTCACAACTTTTAGTTTTTATAAACAAAACATTTCTTTTATGAAAAATATTCATCATCTTCGTTAAAAACATTTTTATTTTAATTTATAGATGCTTCATAATCAAATCTCAATTTATATTTTCATAAAAATCTTAATATTCTGAACTTTTTTTTTTCCAATTATAAGACTTTTTTATGAAAAGTTATTTGATAATATTTATTAAAGACATTTATAAAAAACTTAAAATACTAATTAAAGAAATTGTTTTCAAAAGAAGTTTTATATTTTTAGATAAGGTATTTTTACTTCTTTTAAAAAAATAGCAGTTAAAAAAAAAAGACGATATATTTTTATTTAAACCTTTTAGTTTAATTTTTATATGTTTTAAATAAAATATATGTTTTCTATTATTAAAATCTTAATTATTTTGACATAATTTTTTTTCTTATTTTTTAAGAAGTTTATTTTATTTTTTTATAAATGGTTCGTTATAAGTTTTTTAACAAAATACACACAAAGTTTCATTTTTTGTGTTTTCGTATAGAAAGTGCTTTTTTATATCTTTTTTAGATAAAATCTTTTTGGTATAAGAAACATTTTCAAAATATTTGTTTATGTAAGAGAATAATATGACAAGATTTAATTTTATAGGGGAGAGGTGTAACAAGTAAGGAAGGGGGTATGGATCAATGTTTTAAAAACCGGTTCAACCGGTTCAACCGCCAACCGGTTCTTATACCGATTTTTTAATCCCCGTTTTTTTGGACATAACCGAACCATTTCGAACCGGGCGGTTTTTTGGTTTTTTTCGGTTTTTCCGGTTTTCTAACTTTTTTTTTTGAATTTTATTGTTATTTTTATAGTTTAAAACATATATTTTCTTGGAAAATACCTATTTAGTATTATTTTTTAGTGCATTATATTTGTATTTTAACTATTTGTGTTCGGGTGTACAAGTTTATTAATATTTTTATAAAAAAAATATATTAATCCCCTAACCGGTTCAACCGGCCGGTCTACCCGGTCCGACCGGTCGAACCGGTCCCGGAAAGTTTTCCGGTTCAACTAAAAAACCGGTTTTTAAAACATTGATATGAATAACCTATCCCTTACTAAACAAAGTAAAACTTTAAATTGAAATATGTTTCAATCATTAAGACGACATATGGCTCGGTCTATATTCAGGGGCGGATCTACGTTGGATCCACCGGGTTCACGGGAACCCAGTGGATTTCAAATTTTTAGTGTTAATATATATATAATAGTAGCAGTGAATCCTTATATAAATTGAGAGTGAATCCTAATACTAAATCTCACCTAGCTCAACTGGTATCCGCGATAGTGTTTAAACGGAAAGGTCTGAAGTTCGATTCCCTCTCAAACCGTGTTTTTTACTTGCGTTCTTTTTTTTCTTTTTTTAAACAGATTACAAACAACATTAGGGCTTTTATTTTAACATCAGCGCCTCCCAGCCCCTCTACGACTCTTCACCCTCGCTCCCTGACTCCCGCTGAGTCGCTGACTTTCACAGGCTCACAGCCTTCCTCGGTTTTCACAGGCTCAGATTGGCGCTCCAAGGACCACCACGGGCCACGGCGGCGCTCCGGCAACCTCTCTCTCCGGCGACCTCTTTTAGTCTTTCTCCTGCTCACAAATCCCAATTCCCAAATCACAAGTAAGTTTTGGGTTTCTTTTTCTTAAATGATTATTTACTGATTGATTTAGGTTGTTAAATAGTTAAATTTGTTGTAACTTCTTATTCTTAGACTACTAGTGATTGTTTATTTGTTTGTTCTTTGATTTGATTTGATTATTTTATTGATTTAGGTTCTTTTTAACTAATTTGGTTCTTGATTAGTTAAATGTTGATGGATTTGTGAATTAGGTACAATGAATATTGGTTCTTGATTAGTTAAATGTTAATGGATTTGTGAATTAGGTACAATGAATATTGAGTGATCTTGATTAGTTAAATGTTAATGGATTTGTTAGCATTGAAAGGGAGTTATTTCTACAAGTTTCGATCGAAGATGTAATACAACGATTTCAAACGATGAAAACTCGTAGGCAGCAACTATAGGTATGTGTTTTTCTTATTTTCAATGACAATGTTTTCTTTAATTATTGTAGCGTATATTTGTATTGTTATTGTTATCAACCTTAACCGACCCGAACCGACCCGAACCAAAAATTTCGTTATATAGTCGTTAGAATCCCGACCATCTAAAAATTAGTGAACTCAGTGAAAAAATTTCCTGGATTCGCCACTGTTTATATTTATTTTAATAAAATCAAGATAAGACAAAGATTTAGATCAATGCTCAAATTAAAGGTAGGGATGCGGAAAAGAAATTCGCCAAGCCACCACCAAACCCATCATAGCCGTATTGTTAGCAACCTGTACGTGAGTCCCATGCATGGTACCAACTGGGTGACCCACATCCGTAATATTTGAAGACTAAGTCAAGGAGCAACCCACGTATCTCAAGCTGCCATATTTTATGTTTTTTTATGCATTTTCTTTATGTACGTAATTCCTTATTATTAGCAAAACATGGAGGTAGTAGGAAGTTATGTTAGTAACTGTTATTTTTCATTCCCTATGTAATTTTAATTTCATGTGAAGAAATGGCAGGCATATTATTACGTCTAAAAGTTTGTTCTTGAGAACAATTAATTTTCTCCATTGCTAGTACATCCTTTGGCAGGGTGTTCGGTGATCTTTGGAAGCGAATTCGATCTAGCCGGTGTGTATGTAACTAGATTGTGTTCATGTCGCCCTACGGTGTTCGGGTGTGGTGAAACTGTATCATTCGTTACCGTAGCTCCTTATCAAATTTGGTCCGCGTTTGTAATCGATTTATTAAGGTCGTTTACAACATCTGGCATCAGAGCCTACGATGACCGACGATAATCGCTCAATGGAACAACAAGTGAAAGACTTACAAGATCAACTCCGGGATCTCACCATTGAGATGACTCGCAGAAGAGGAAGAGATCGTACCCCACGGCGATATCGGGCCCCTGATGATGGGTATGATTCTGATGGCCGTTCCAGTAAAGATGACGACAACCCTTTTGGTCGGCGAGAGTCCGATATTAAAGTTGACATCCCTGAGTATGATGGAAAGTTGGATCCCGATGAATTCATCGAATGGCTTCGCACCGTTGAACGGGTTTTCGACTATAAACAAACCTCAGAAGAGAAACGGGTTAAGATTGTGGCGTTAAAATTACGCAAATACGCTTCGACATGGTGGGCGAATATTTGTCACAAGCGTGAGCAGCAGGGTAAAGAGCGGGTCCGAACATGGAAGAAGATGAAAAAACTCCTCAAAGAAAAGTTCTTACCCACCTATTACTTACAGGAAAGTTTCTCTAAACTTCACTTTTTGAAACAAGACACTCGCACGGTAGAGGAATATGCCCAAGAATTTGAATATTTGCTTATGAAGTGTGGATTAAATGAAGATGATCCCCAATCTCTGGTTCGATTTCTTGGTGGCCTTGATGTTAAAATTGCACAGGTGGTTGAACTTCAACCATATAGTTCTTTGGCAGAGCTCACAACCCTAGCCCATAAGGTTGAGACTCAATACAAGAATAAAGGAAAATTTGAAACGTCTCGTACCCACTTCCGGCCTAGTTCCCTTCCACGAACCAGCCCAACTCCCAAACCTAGCCCACCAACCCCAATTACTTCCTTCCAACCCGCAGGAACTTCACAGTCCAACCCTAAAGCCCCACGCAAGTGTTTCCGTTGCCAAGGATTTGGTCATATTGCGTCTGAATGTCCCAATAAACGAGTCATCACTTTGGCCGATTTTGAAGGTATCGAAGACGACACGGACGGTACCCCTGAACAACCCACATACGATGAAGAAGAGGCTATTTTGGGACCCGACGAGGGTGAATGCCTTGTCATCCGACGTACGCTCGGTACCATTGTTGATCGAGCAGAAGATCGTCAACGAGAAGCAATTTTCCATACACGATGCACTGTTGCGGAAAAGGTGTGTTCCTTGATTATAGATGGGGGAAGCTGTACCAATGTGGCTTCACAGACCTTGGTTTCGCGGCTCAGTCTTCCCACCGAACCTCATCCATCACCGTATACCATACAATGGCTCAATCAAGGTCGTGGAATCCGTGTTTCTCACCGCTTGTTGCTACATTTCAGTATTGGTCGAACGTATGAGGATCAAATATGGTGTGATATTATTCCGATGGACGCTTGTCATATCTTGTTGGGACGACCATGGTTGTTTGATCGTCGTGTTACCCACGATGGATATCAAAATACCTACACTTTCACTCATCGAAACCGTCGCATCATACTCACCCCTCTCACTCCCCAAACTGCCACTATTCCTAAGTCACCCACCCTCACAACCTTACTAAAGGCCAGCCATCATGAATTTGGCTCTCAACAAGAGCTCATTCTCCTTGGTGAAGATGATGATGATTCTGACCTTATTCCCAACTACCCTTCTCAAGTTCAGCCCCTCATCACTACATACTCCCACATTTTTCCTACTGATATCCCAGATGGCCTCCCACCCCTTCGTGACATCCAACATAAAATTGACCTCATTCCCGGTTCCGTCCTTCCTAACAAGCCCGCCTATCGAACCAATCCCCAAGAGACACTTGAGATCCGTAAGCAGGTTGAAGCCTTACTAACCAAGGGCCTTATTCGCGAGTCCCTCAGTCCGTGTGCTGTTCCGACTTTAGTAGTACCCAAGAAGAATGGAGATTGGCGAATGTGTATTGATAGTCGAGCCATCAACAAGATAACAATCAAATACCGGTTCCCCATTCCTCGACTTAATGACCTACTCGATGAACTTCATGGGTCAACGATTTTTTCTAAGATTGATCTTCGTAGTGGGTACCACCAAATTCGGATCTTTGAAGGTGATGAGTGGAAGACCGCTTTCAAGACTAAAGAGGGATTATACGAATGGCTCGTTATGCCGTTTGGACTTTCCAATGCTCCGAGCACGTTTATGCGTCTCATGAACCAAACACTCAAACCTTTCCTCGGCCAATTTGTAGTAGTATACTTTGATGACATTTTAGTGTTTAGTAAGACTAATTCAGATCATCTTATTCACTTACAGCAGGTGTTTGAGGTTTTGTCCACCCAAAAGCTTTATGGGAACTTGTCCAAGTGTGAATTCTTCTCTAGTCAAGTTACTTTCCTCGGATACATTGTCACTGCCGACGGTATTTCGGTTGATGAAAAGAAAGTGGAGGCTATCCGAGACTGGCCGGTGCCCACTAGCATTCAACAGATTAGAAGTTTCCACGGGCTCGCTTCCTTCTACCGGCGATTTGTTCGTAACTTCAGCACTATTGTGTCCCCTCTTACTGAACTCACTAAACTGAAGTATTTTACTTGGACTCCTCAAGCCCAATCCGCCTTTGAAGAACTCAAGCACAAGCTGTCAACAACACCAGTTCTTTCTCTCCCTTGTTTTGAAGAGATTTTTGAGGTAGAATGTGATGCTTCCGGGGTCGGTATTGGTGCCATTCTGTCTCAAAAGGGGCGACCTGTTGCCTATTTTAGTGAGAAACTTAATGATGCTAAGCGTCGTTATTCCACGTATGATAAGGAGTTCTATGCTATAATCCGTGCTCTTACCCATTGGCAACATTATCTTATCTCTAAGGAGTTCATCCTTCATTCTGATCATGAGGCTCTCAAATACATTCAGGGACAACACAAATTACAGCCACGTCATGCTAAATGGGTTGAATTTTTGCAAGCCTTTACCTTCACTATTCGGCATCGATCTGGCCACTTGAACAAAGGAGCTGATGCCTTGTCTCGTAAACACATGTTTCTCACATCTATCAGCCCCAAATCTGAGAGCCTTGATTTCATTAAAGGAGAGTATGCCACTGATCCAGATTTTTGTGAAGTATTCTCCCATTGCCAAATTCACGCAACTGGGGATTACCATATTTTCGAAGGATTCTTACTCAAAGGTAACCTCTTATGCATTCCGCGTTGCAGTGTTCGTGAACATCTTATCAAAGAACTTCATGAAGGTGGTTTAGCTGGGCATTTTGGTATCGAGAAGACTACTTTACTTGTCAAGGAACATTTCTATTGGCCCCGTTTGGGTCGTGATGTTGATCACCTTATTCGGCGATGCGCTACATGTCAGAAGGCGAAGTCCCATTCCCAGCCTCATGGGAAACATCTCCCATTACCTATTCCTGTTGCCCCTTGGCGAGATGTAAGCTTGGATTTTGTTACCGGTCTTCCCCGTACCCTCCGTCGGAACGATTCTATCATGGTTGTCGTTGATCGATTCTCCAAAATGGCCCATTTTGTTCCCTGTCATACTACCCACGACGCCGTTCAGATCGCTTTATTGTATTTCCGAGAGGTGGTTCGTCTCCATGGTATTCCGACTTCAATGGTTAGTGACCGTGACACTAAATTTCTCAGCCACTTCTGGCTCACTCTATGGCGTAGGTTGGGCACTAAGTTACTATTTAGCACCTCGAGCCACCCGCAAACCGACGGTCAAACTGAAGTGACAAATCGTACCTTGGGTTCTCTTCTTCGGGCCCTTATTACCAAAAGTCTCAGTCAATGGGAAGACCTTCTTCCCCATGCAGAATTCGCCTACAATCGTGCACCTCATAAGACCACTGGTTGCAGCCCATTTGAGGTGGTTTATGGCCTCAACCCCGCAACACCTTTGGATCTTGTTGCTTTGGATACTAGCCAAAAATTTAGTCAGGAAGCCACTGATCGTGCAACCCATCTACAACAGCTCCATCAACAAGTCAGTGAGCGAATTGCTAAGTCTAATGCCACCGTTAAAGCTCGAATTGATAAGCATCGTCGTGCCGTTCATTTCTCACCAGGTGACCTTGTTTGGATACACCTCCGTAAGGAACGTTTTCCGACCAAACGGCGTTCTAAACTCAGTCCGCGTTCTGATGGCCCCTTCCGGATTCTCGAGCAGGTTAACCCTAATGCTTATAAGGTTGACCTTCCCGGGTCGTTCGGTGTCTCTGCTACCTTCAACGTCTCAGACCTGCAACCGTACCTCGATCCAACAGATGAACTTCCAAGTTTGAGGTCAAACTTCATTCAACATGGAGAGGATGTTAGCAACCTGCACGTGAGTCCCATGCATGGTACCAACTGGGTGACCCACATCCGCAATATTTGAAGACTAAGTCAAGGAGCAACCCACGTATCTCAAGCTGCCATATTTTATGTTTTTTTATGCATTTTCTTTATGTACGTAATTCCTTTTTATTAGCAAAACATGGAGGTAGTAGGAAGTTATGTTAGTAACTGTTCTTTTTCATTCCCTATGTAATTTTGATTTCATGTGAAGAAATGGCAGCATATTATTACGTCTAAAAGTTTGTTCTTGAGAACAATTAATTTTCTCCATTGCTAGTACATCCTTGGCAGGGTGTTCGGTGATCTTTGGAAGCGAATTCGATCTAGCCGGTGTGTCTGTAACTAGATTGTGTTCGTGTCGCCCTACGGTGTTCGGGTGTGGTGAAACTGTATCATTCGTTACCGTAGCTCCTTATCAAATTTGGTCCGCGTTTGTAATCGATTTATTAAGGTCGTTTACAACACGTATACACCTCAGCGTCATTCATTATTCGTAAAAAGATCATCATTTCCATTCTTTATATAGATCCAGAAGATAGACCAACAATTTCATGATAAAATTCCAAATATATAAGCACATATTATACCATAAACATAAGACAACCCTAGGTTGGAACTCTTTAAGCATCCAAAAACCAGCGGCAAACGGGCTAAGGAGTTGCAACTTAGAGTGTTGTCTTGTGTTTATATTATAATGATTATACTATATGTTTAAAGATTTATAATTATTTAAACTATTGAAATTATATATAATTATATTCCTTCTAATACAGTATAGATAACTCAAGTCTGAAACTAATTAATCTATATTATAATAGGACAGAACCCGTATGTTATACCGGTTGAATCATTAAATATATATATATATATATATATATATATATATATATATGGAGAGGATCATTTGAGAACCAATTGAGTTTGAGAACTAAAAAGAACTAATCATAGCCTCTAGTTTATATATATGAAAAACCCCCCATGAATTATAATGGTCCCCACCTGAAATTAGTGGTAGAGATTTAGTTCTCAAAAGTTCTCAAAATAAAAAGTTCTCATTTGAACCTAACCCATACATATATATATATATATATATATATATATATATATAGGGTTAGGTTCAAATGAAACTTTTTCTTTTGAGAACTTTTGAGAACCAATTTGGGCCACTAATTTTCAAGGGGGGAGCATTCAAATTCATGGGGGGTTTTCCATATATATAAACTAGTGGCTAAGATTAGTTCTTTTTAGTTTCTCAAACCCAATTGGTTCTCAAATGATCCTCTCCCTATATATATATATATATATATATATATATATATATATATATATATGGAGAGGATCATTTGAGAACCAATTGGGTTTGAGAACTAAAAAGAACTAATTTGAGCCACAAGTTTATTTACATGTATCCCCCCATGAATTTGTAGTGCCCCCCCCCCCCCCCCCCTGAAATTTGTGGTTGAGATTTAGTTCTCAAAAGTTCTCAAAAGAAAAAGTTCTTATTTGAACCTAGAGAAACTTACAATTGTATTAGTCGCGATGTCTAAAATTTTCAAATTAGATGAACATGGCTAATTTTGTATGGTAGGAAAAACTATTTAATATTGGATATTATGAACATGATTTTTGTCGCTTATGAATTTCTCTCTAAATAGTATCACCCACAACGCAACGCTAATTGAATTTGTAAAATAGTATTAGGTATTAATTAATTAAAATATTAAATATGATTTGCTCAATTATATTTGAAAACACACTAAATAAGTGTTTATTGGTATTTTCTAAGTTTCCAAATATTTTTTAAAATGAAAATAATAATAGTTTAAAATTTATTTTTAATAAAAATAAGATGTAAATTAATATATGATTGTTATAATTCCATAAATATAAATAGATAAAAATATATCATGATTATAAAATAGGATATAATTTTCAATAATTTTTTATTTATTAGGTAGTAGATTTGGGAGGAAAATTTTTGTGAGAATGAATCTAGTGTTGACATGTGTCAACAATTGTAATTGTTTATTAGAGTAGAAAGATTATAATACATATAAGAATGATAAATGTGTACTTTAATTAAAAGTTAGATGTTTAAGATGGTAAAAATCATCTTCATCTATTATATTATTAAATACAAAAAAAATAATAAATAATTAATAGCGAGATTAATTCAGAGATACAATGTAACAAATTTTAACTAAATTTAAAAGTCATTTTATTTTATATATACATAAACTTTCAATTAAACATTTATATTTATATGATACGTCATCAATTTATAATATATACAATACAAATTGGTGGTGAATAGTGTACTATTTCTTTCTTATAGTTTGACCACAAGAGTTTGTGGTTTTGACAGTTTACACCCTTTCTATTTTGTTTATTAGCTTTGTGATAAACATCAGTTGGGTGTTTCTTTCTCTCTTCACTCAGTTTCTTTCTCTCTCTAAAATTGAGAGGCCGACACTCTACCGCCTCTTGGTGTCTGCATGAGGACGGAGTTTAATCTCCGGTGGTTGCCGGCTTAATGGTGGTTGTTGTTTGCCTTTGGTGATGTTTCTGTTTTGCGATAGTTCATCGGCGGCGACACAAAGATTTAATCGGTGACGGCGCAATGATATCGCCGGTGACCGGCTTTGAGCGTTCCGTATTTCCCGATGAAGCATCTTGCGTATGTTTGCATCAGATCTGAACTTTGGTTTCTTTTAGGGTTTCAGGCGTTGATTGTCTGAGCCCTTTCATTTCTGGCGACGGCGTGGTGCTTGCGCGCAGCCGCCGACCGGATCTGAAGCTGGCTTCTACATCTGAGCCTTATGGCAATGACGATGATTTCTGGCCACGGCGTGGTGCTTGCGCGCAGCCGCCGGCCGGATCTGAAGCTGGCTTCTACATCTGAGCCTTATGGCAATGACGATGATGATTTCGATGAGACTTGAATGTGATATTTGTGGCTTATTACTATTCTGATTTTGTTTCATCTTGAATCTGCAAAGGGCATGTACCCTTCCTAACACAGATTTTACTGTGTGTTACGATTCTTTGCACAGATTTTACTGTGTATGGTTATGCTTTGCTTTGCTTAATGGATCTGCTGCTATTAGATTCTTTGCTTATTAGGGTTTGTAAAAAACCCCTAAATATGATTGAATGAAGGCGATGATGTATTTCCCGGATGTTATTTTGAACAGCACTATCATTATCTACTGGCGAGGCATTGATTTGCAGCCATGGAGGATTTTTAGTTCTTTGTTCCATCTTTAACGGGTCTGAGCCTTATGTCATTTTGAGATGGGAGAAATTAGCCATCGACAATCATCTTGAATCTGCAAAGGGCATGTACCCTTCCTAAGACAGATTTTATTGTGTGTTACGATTCTTTGCACAGATTTTACTGTGTATGGTTATGCTTTGCTTTGCTAGGGTTTGTAAAAAACCCCTAAATATGATTGAATCAAGGCGATGATCTATTTCCCGGATGTTATTTTGAACAACACTATCATTATCTACTGGCGAGGCATTGATTTGCAGCCATGGAGGATTTTTAGTTCTTTGTTCCATCTTTAACGGGTCTGAGCCTTATGTCATTTTGAGATGGGAGAAATTACCCACCGACAATCCCAATTGTAAAATATACAATGCAAATTGGTGGTGAATAGTGTACTATTTCTTTCTTATAGTTTGACCACAAGAGTTTGTGGTTTTGACAGTTTACACCCTTTCTACTTTATTTATTAGCTTTGTGATAAACATCAGTTGGGTGTTTCTTTATTTATTAGAATTGTTATATTATATAATATATAAATACTTCATATCAAGTACTGGTGCTTTTGTGTTTTGTGTGGCCTTCGAATGTTAGCATACATATTGTTTGCACATGAATTATCTATTGTCTCAGATCTCATGTTGGTTTGCATTTGTTTTGGGAGTCCGTTTTGGTTCGGATCAGAATGTATATGATTGAATGTGTTTGGTTATGGCAATCTGAATATGCAGGTGGAATGGCAATGATGATTACACGTCGAATAAACAAGTGAAGAGATGACAGATTGTCTTTTGGCGAGGCAAAAAACGTGATTGTTAATTGCAGCCATAGACTTTCATGGATACTCATTACTTGATTGACTAATCTGAGCCTTATGGCAGTGATTGTCATGAACTGGGAAATAAGATAGGTGATTAAATTCTTATACTGATGTATTCTTTTTTTATCTTACAGGGGTTTTTTGTGAAGACATTTGAGTGCTTACATAACCGGGTTTGATGTCTTATGCTCTTCCTTATCGATAGGTAAATTAATTGCTAAGTTCTCCATTGGTAAGTTGAACAAATTTATTTAAACTTTTGATTCATATCGATATAGTTCTCAATCATTAATAAATTATTGAAACTGAGACAAGTGACAAAGTTATGAGGCACTAAATCAAATGCTAACATCTACCTAATTTGTTGTCAGTACTTTTTTAGTAACTTTAGGCAAAGAAACCTATTTCAACTTGAAAGAATAGAAATGCTACATTTGATGCCTGAAAGATTGTTGAATACATGAAAGATAAATATAATTATCTTTCACATCAAGTTATTAGTGTATATTGCTTCTGGTCCTTGCATATTGACTATTCTAAAGAGGTAATATTGTTGATTGATGTATAGGTTCAGAAGTCATCATATGATAATTCAAAAATACCTACAAATCAAGTAATTAGCAGTTCAAGGTATGTTCAATTCTACTGGCTTACAAGTTATAGAATGTGGTTCTTTTTAGATTCATTTACACTGCTTTTGTTCTTATATTCAGTTGAGCAAGCAATATTTGCAAATTTATTTATGTTTATTTGAGAATTCTGATTCCTCTTTTACATAATGTTACTCACTCAACTCTTTTTTATTAGTAATCAAAAGCCCTTTGTTGGTTAATGAAAGCTATATTTATTATTGGTTTATGTATATTTACATATAAGAGCCCATAACTTATGCATTTGCTTGATTTTGGCTTAAGATATCTTGCTGTCAAGATCATTGATTGCTAAAAGTCATTGGATTGATCATGTTAGTTCATGTCATCTGACTACTTAGGATGCATCAGAAGTAGGAAACACCTTGCAGAGCAGTGACACAAACACACAAACTAAAAAGCTCAATTTCTATCATGTGGCAAACATGTATGTCTATTCTCTTTCTTTTGCTTCATTTCTTTTGCAATTTTTATGTTCTGTTAACAGGAGCCTAAGCACTTTGATTTGATTTTCTTCGTTGCTTTGCGTATTTGTCAAATTCTGCATTCAACTTACTCCATTATGATTATGCTCTTGCAGTGTGGATCTAAAGTTTTTTTAGAAATGGTATGTACATCTGATGGAAGCTGAGGAAGTAGTGACGAAGCGAAGGTGGTTCAGGTATTGCGTTTCTCTTTTGTCTTGCATGTTTGATTTTGTGTTGTTTAGTTGCCTTTCGTACACCTTCTCATGTTTTGCGTTGATTTGGTTTTTGTTTTTACAAGCTATTGAGCTTCATTGGGTTTTGATTGTTGTGTCTAATTAGCGTTGCATGTTTAGAATTGGGAGATTTGTTGCTGACCTAATTTCTATGTTGTTGCTCTTTGGCTTTTTGGTTGTTACATTCACTGAATAGTTGCTGATTTTGGAATTAGGTAGTCTTTAAGTTATTTGTTTTGCTTTTCTAGTGAATTTTGGTTTTGATTGCTTCATAATATGAGAAGGCTTTTCAATCGCAGTTTGCTTCATAATGTGTCTGCATCCTTTTCTTTTTACAACTGGACTGGAAAATTTCATCAACTTATGTGAAGATAGGTAAATTTGTTCATAATTTTACATGATTTTGTCTATGTAATTCAAGCACATTGTAAATGAAACACATCATACATTATACACTATTCATCCATCTTTCAAATTGAAAACGACATGACAATGTTTCATGTTCGTTCAACAAGCCTATAACAGACTTACTCTACTAATATTATGATGGTAGTATAATTGTTTAGTATATATGTTGTTAGACATGTTTAGCTTCATGTTTACTATATGAATTTTTGCTATAACTTAGTCTACAGTTTCAACCCCGCGGCAACGCGCGGGGGGGGGGGGTCACACAACTCGTTAATTATTAAAAAGTTTCAACACATATACTTAGTATGTTGTATTCTCTATCTATCGGATCACACAAATACCCCACTAGTTATAATGTGAGAACATAAAGACATCTTAAAAGTTGAAATATTAAAGTATTCACCTGTCTTCTTGTGTTAGCTGTTTTCAAGCATCTTGTTAGTGTCGTGTCTGGTGGTGGGGGTGTTTGAATAAAATTGTCATTCAAAAAAAATGTTTTGACCAAACTTTATTCTCTGGTGTCTTGAATTATTTTCTGTGACCATCTATTTTGCATTGCCGTTAAAAAAAACTATTTCGCAATAGCCCTAATAAAAAAAATATAGTACTTATACCGTTTATAACGTACTATGAGATTGATAATAGATATCTCTTATGAACAGAAATCAATCAATCATAATGAATGAAATTTATCCTTCACACAACAAAAAGTGATTTAAAAATTTGATTAAAATGTTCATGAGTTAGTCGTATTAAATTTCTGAATTTTTTAATAGCAAACACTTAGAATATCTAAGATAGAGTTAGCAAGATAATCCACGATGTCACCTCCAAAACTCGAATCCATAATCTTTGGTACTTCTATTTTCGTTTTCAAGTGCAATATCATTAGCGTAATAATCATACATTTATACTTGTTATTCGTTCATCTTTACTTATATGTTTTCTTATTTTATTCAAAGTCATCATTACGAGACAAAATCAAGAATTAATGTACGATCATTATAGTATTATGATTTCTCTTGACAAAAAAAAAAAAAAAAAAAAAAACTAAAAAAAAAAACTAAGACCACTATTAGGAAGCCCTTTCAAACCTCGCACTTGGGCATTTTCTGACATATGGACCATGACATGATAAATGGGCTTTATGACTAAGTGGTGTAGTGAATGTGGTTTATAATATAAATTAGTTTATTTATAAAAAGAAAAGAAAAAAGAAAAAGATTAGCCAATCAAAAAAAGTAAAGAAGGGATGGACCAATGAGTGAAAGAGAGAGAAGAGGAGGAAGACATGAGATATATCACGCCTGGAAGGGGGTTTTCAAGCTGATTGTAACGCGAAAACTGAGGGTGTAATGGAGTTAGGACATGATTAGGCGTGAAATTGCGTGAAAAATGGGTTTTCAGGTCCATTACGGATAGTTTTAACCAAACTAATAGTTTGAGTTATTATCGATTAATAAGTCATGATTAGAATTATTATAATTCAATTTTCTTTTTCAAAATATGATAGCTTTTGTATATTCTTAATTAACTCCTGATTATTGCTTTATCAAAACCTTTGAATTAAATATATATATATATATACTTTATATTTTGTCTTTGTCCTAAAATCAATTATTTAAATAACACGCGAAAGATGTATTTTATGGTATCCACATCTTGGTGTGGACAGGCATTATCACGCCCAAAATATTGTTCTCAGGATAGGACATGCAGCCATATGAACACTGTTTATAAGAAAAATCCCTTTATATATTTAAACTAATTAATTGCTAATTTTAGATACATTTTAATTGCATACAATATCTTATAACTTGTGGGTTGTTAAGATAACGTGTATATATAAAATAGTTAAATTGATATAAAGCTACGTAAGTAATATGAGAATAAACAAAACGTGTAACAATTAAGACGTTTCAAACAAAAAAACTTGTTACATCACTAACAAAGCATAAAAAAATATCACTGTATCAGTCAGGAAAAAGAAAGACCAAAAAAAAGAATTAAATATTGATTTCACTATTCCTTACAATTAAATTATATTTTTCACAAAAAAAACTCTTCTCTAGCAACTGAAAAAACAAATTAAATATTAATTTTACTATTCCTCCTAATTGTTATATTCACTTTTATTTTCTTTAATATTGGGAAAACCCCCTTTAAATTAGGTTTTGAACTTGAAATCTTAAAGATCCCAAACCTCCAACTATTATCCATATGGAGCTTACTTGCACGTAAATAAGAAACTGAAAGTCTGAAACAATATTTCTAGTGAAACAAGAAACATAACAAACATTTTATAATGTTACATACATGGCCATTGGTAATAATTTACTTTATAAACACTTAGACCCTCCGCATCAATGGTTTTTACCCACGTACGTGGGACGTACGTACGTACGTACGTACGTGCCATTGTTGTGGAGTACGTACGTCGCGGCGTACGTACGTCTGCACATACCTCCACGTACGGGCCCCACTTTATTCCTTTTCCTTTTTCTTTTTTTTTAAGTGCTATTTATTTAAAACTCAATTTTTTTTGTTTTATTTTATACATTTATTAATTTAAATAAAATATAAATAAATTTCAAAAAAATCTGAAAAAAAATTCTAAAATTCATAATTTATTAAAACATTAATTTTAATATTTTTTTTAAAAAAATAACGGCTATTTTTTTATTTGTCTTATTATAACGGCTAGTTTTTTAATATAAAATATTAATATTAAATAAGTTGAGTTCTCAATTAAAACATAATTAGATTAAACAGACAACCTAAGATACATATTAAAACTGAAAAACAACCTAAACTACTTATTCAAACGCAGTTATCAGACGAGTAGCCGTTGTATCCATCTGAGACGTAGTCCTCTGGATAGTGTACTTGTCCATAGTACCAAGTCTCAAAATCATCAACGTTGTGAACATCTTCAATGTTCATCCCAGCTTCTGCTTCCCGTTCCAACTCAAAGAGTGCTTCCCACTCTTCAGCATGGTCATCATCAACAAATGGTGGGGATGGTGTACGGCCAACACGAGGTTGTCGTACTCTTCTTGCAGCAGCACTGCTTGACTCAGCAGCACTGCTTGACTCGGCAGAGTGGAGGTGGTGGTGGTTCATTTGGGTGATTGGTGGAGGTGGTGGTGGTTGGTAAGGTGGAGGTGGTGGTGGTTGGTAAGGTGGAGGTGGTGGTGGTTGGTGATGATGGTGGTGGTGGTGATGGTGCTGGTGGAGGTGATTGTGGATGTGGTTGAACTGGTTGGGTACTTGAGGTTGAGGTGGTGGTGGTGGTGGTGGAAGTTGTTGTTCATAGCGGGTTAACCACAACATCCGGTAGTGCTCTGATACATCTTCAGGAGGTGTGCTAGACATGGTGGTGGTAGAGGTTGGTTGATGGTTGTGAAATGAGAATAGATGTGTGAATCTAAGCTCTATTTATAACCTTTTGAAAAACTAGCCGTTGGCTAAAATATCTAAGTTTGAAAAACTAGCCGTTGGCTATTAAATATTATTATTTTAAATGATTTAATATTCAAATAATAATGATTAAAAATTTAAATAAATATTTATTTATTTATTTATTTTATAAAAAAAATATTATTTTAATTATGTCGATAAGTTTTTTTTTTAAAATTAAAATAATATACGTTTTAAATAAAAGAATTAATTTGTTAACTAGTTTTTAAAATAAAGATTAAATAAAATGGTGATGTGGAAAATAAAGGAGGTATGTGGGGAAGTACTTGATGTGGGAAAAAAGTGGGTTTTGTGGTATGTGGGAAGTAAATGATGTGGCATGCTGACTGGACCAAAAAGGTGGTATTTAGGTGGTATTTAGGTTGTATTGATGTGGGTGGTCTTATAAGTTGTTACGAATAGTATTAAACAATAATTGGTGATGCCATGTGGCGTTTTTTTTTATTATTTTTTTCAAAAGTAATATTTTTGGCACAAAAAATGGTGGTGTAATGGGCCTAATAATGTAACATACCATTTAGGTTCTAAGGTTGATACTTCGAGCGATTGACTTCTAATTATAATGTCTGTGAGTAGTGTTTTTGTAATTCTATTTTTTATGTTGCGTTACAACAATGTAATTGTTTTATATACCCGTGCTACCCACGAGACAATGCACGAATAGTAAATCTAGTATGAAACATTTTTCTATTGTGTCCATAGCTAAATGCACTACATTCCCACCATGAAGGTCCAAATCATCTACTCGTAATTCTCTAACTCCGCTTAGTCCCAGCAAATTACTGGAAATATGAACACCAAAAACAATGTCAAAGACCTAAGTATTACGAGAAAAATAGTATAGTTCTATCACATGTATACACGGAGTGTTGCTCCATTAACATGGTTCTTCTTCAGATCGTAAAGATATTTGGGATAGTTCATTTTCTAGAGCCTAAGCCTTCTCACACCGAAAACACTTGGCATCTTTTGAAGGTTTTCTTGAAGACTACTTGCAACAACGTTTCCTTTTGCTTATGTTTTGCCATTGCCTTTCTTGTTCTTACCTTTTGCTTTGTAATTTGGCTTCTTCATCATCTCATCTTATCACTTGAGAAACTTTACTTGGAATGTTCATCTCAGTCGTCTTAAGCATCGATCATATAAGCTCACTACTTAAGGAAAACCCGAACTTAAGGAACCGGTCATAGACATGGCCGGGTACCAACTTGATGTTGAAATCCATAGTTAGCTCACTACTTAAAAGAACCCCAAACTTCAAGCCAATTAACGTATCTCTTCATCTTTAGTACATGAGGGCCACATGAGCCTCTTCTTGCATACAATATGAGATGAGTGCCTTTAATCTTTTATGGTCTCGAGGCATTAATAACGAGCTTGTTCTTGAACATTTCCTTCAACTCTCAATCATCTAACTGATGATCCCTAACCCAAGTGATTAAGGTGAAGTATTCAAAGACATTAAATTCTCACATGTGACAAAGAAATTAGGGTTCCAGGGTTGGGCCAGGTGGTTTTCCACCCATGTTGAGTTTTCTCCTGATGGGAACGGAAACGATCAGGTGGTGACAGTGCCCCATCAGTCAGTGGCGGATCCATCCAGAAAATTTGTTCAGTGGATGTAAAAAAATCAGTAAAAGATAACATAAATAAATAAAAAACAACATTAAAATGAGTTATTTTATTTTTATTTAGTTTAAAACAAAGTTCATAAAGTACACCTCAAAAGGAAATACACATGACATCAAGTCGTCATTGTCGAGAAGACGGGCAACAAGCTACGCCGCCAGCCCTTTTTTAATAGCAAAACCTAGACGTATAAGGACAAAGTTCTTCATTCTAAAGGTTGCACTATTCAAGTGTATGACTCTTGGGATCCGTTTCAGCGTGGCCACTGTCTCCGATTCAAGATGACCGAAGTTATCAAACGCGAAGGGAACAAACACATGTTGATTTTCAATACACACTTTCTCGTGTTTGATAATGTTGAGCACCTTGGGTCCATAAAATAACTAAAAAAAGGCTATTTTCATAAGCCTTGAGTACCTTGGGTGCCAAAACAGCTAAAAAGAAGTTTTTTTCAAGGGTTATATATGGGTGCCTTGATAAAAAAAACATTTAGTGTCTTATTAATTTAGTTCAAAAATTTACCATTAAAATTTAAATTTATAATATGAGTGGGTGTCTGAACACTACTGGATTCGTTTAAACGGATCCGCTATTACCGTCAATGATCCAAATTTTTCGTTCAAAAAAATTCTCAATCATCTCATAGACGATATATGAAACTACAAATCTCTTTGGAGTCTCAGAATCCTTGTCACCAACAAGAGTCATGACATATTAATTCCACGAGTCATCTGCATGTTTATTCCACGTGTCATTAACAGCTCTAGATCTGGTCATATTGATAGGCGGTTGACCAAATATGAAGTTTTCAAAACATAAAAAAGAGTAAAATTCTATCCGTTTCGAAAACAATTCTCAGATTGCGAAATGAATACAAATGTGTTCGTCATATTAAGTGTTTTTCTAACCTTTATAAATATGATAAGCTAACCATTTTTGACATATGATATTACAAAACATTAATTACTAGTTTATCTAATAATATAAATTATAACAATTTCGTATTTTCTATAAATAGTTATAGTCGGGTTTTGTGGTGTAGCATGTCATAGAGACTTGTACCTTGACTTTTATTATTTTCCATTGATTCATTTGACTAAATTAATGTTGAATATATATTTCTACATGCAGCAAGTAGAAAGTGTAAAGGCGTCCAAATTTCCGTTATATGTTTCCTCAAGTAGACAAAGCAAAATCCCATACCTTTATATATATAACTAGTTAGTGCCCCGGGTAAATACCCGAGGCTGTGATATAAAAAGAATTAAACGAAGTAAAAGATGAAAGTTTTTTTTCAAATTTTCACTGAGAAATGAAGGAGATTGATGAATCAAAGTTATGGTATTGTAAAACAAATATGGATAATTTTTGTATGGAAAGAATTTTATTTTTTATTTTTAATTATAAGATCTTTCCTTTTTGTAAATACCATTTAATTTTTTAATTCAAAAATCTATAAAAATGACAAATAAGCTAATCCTAGGTGGTCAGCACCTTAAATTGTGCCACCTAGACATTAAAAACTTGTGTTTATTATATAGTATAGATGTCACAATCTAAAGGGTAAAGTTAATGTAAGAACCATTATCTTATATCTATTGTAAGAACTTAAGAACCAACTTGAATGAGGGATAATTAAGTATTTTTGTCCTTTCTTTCTAATTCCCCCACTACATTCTATTGTACAAACTTTTAAGAACTAAGGGAAAATTATTTCAAATAAAGTTTTTTTTGGGTAATTTGATATTTTTTTTTAATTTAATTTCACATATATCCACCCATATCCACCCGTTGACTTAAAAAAAAGTTTTTTTTTGTTTTTTTTTCTGTCCGACTATGTTGCATATATGCAAACATATGAAACATACAATGTTGCATATTATATATTTCATTTGTGCAACATGGTATGTTTCATATGTTTTAAATGCAACATACCATGTTGCATATATGTAACATTATATGTTTCATATGTTGCATATGTGCAACATTATATGTTATCATATGTTGAATATATGCAACATAGTCGGATTTACCAAAAAAAATGATTTTTGTTTAGATTTTTTGTTTTTTAGGTCGTTAAGTTGTCATCATGTGTATATACATGAAGCAAAAAAGAAGAAGAAGCATAAATATTATCAAAATAACTTTCATTCAATTGAAATTTAATGGTTCTTACATTAGTTTTTAAGTTCTTACAATAATATTAGTTTGTACTAGAACTTTACCCCAATCTAGGGTATTCAATTTGTTAATCCTAGGATATGATCTTTAGTCGTTTAATTTTATTTATTCTTTTACTTTATTTTGTTCCATTTTAGTTTTTAATACCAAAAAAAAAATTATCTGATTTTGTTGGATTTTCTTTTTCGGTTTAAATACATTTATTTTTTTGTTCCATTTCATTGTAATCACACTTTATATTATACTAGGTTAGTAACATATGTACTACACGGGTTGAATTTAAATTCATAATATCAGATAAATATAAAAAATAGTTAAAAGATTTAAAAATTATCAACAACAACATACCCAGTAAAAATCCTACCCAAATATATGACGTAATTGATAAATTAATACATTAAAAAAAATTAATTATATTTGACAAATTGTTGATTAGTTTTCTTAAAAAGACAAATTATTTGAGTTTTGTTAAATCTACATAGGTTTGTCATTTTTTAAATGAAAATTGAGTTTGGAAATCAACATTAGTTTTGTCATTTTTTAAATGAAAATTTAGTTTGGACAAAATTGGTAATTAGTTTTAATTGGTAATTTAATAAATTGATAAATGATTGTTGTTTTGACATGTGCAGTGTCTGATGTAAACCTCCTAGAAATGAGACATGTGACAACCATTTTAGTATTTTATTAGATTAGGATGTTATCATGTTACTTTCGAGATAGAGTAATTGGTTGTCAAAGTACCACTCTCTTCAAACCCTACATATACTCTTATTATAAATGAGATTTTACTTGATATATGTGTTGGTTGTTCTATTCATTTTACTTATAAGATAAAAATAAGAGTAAATTACAAATTTCATCGCTCTGGTTTTGGAGCTAATTGTAGATTGAGTCAACTTTTTTATGTGTGGTATCAGACACAATATGATTGACATTTATTACAATTTTCGTAGTCAGCCTCTTCTCCTCAGACCCTCTCCACCATCCTCCACCTTTATCGTCAGCCTCTTCTTGATTTCCTCTACCCTTCTCTCATAGGGGAACAACCATCATTGATTACTCCAACATGTGTTCATAGCCCTTTCACACCATCATCCACCTCCATTGTGAGGGCCTCTTCTTGGTCTCCTCTGCCCCTCTCTCATATGGAAACAATCGTCATCATTTACTTCTACATCCATTCATAGCCTTGGTTTTAACTGCCTCTAGATCTACTCTAACAAACAACCTTAGTTGTAACTGTTGGATATTAAGTGTCCTGACCCGACAATTAATCGTAACCGACCCGGTATTGACCCGAAAGAGTTACACCCGAGTCAATGATCAAAAGTCTAATCACTTGATGGTTATCACATGACTAGAAAATAATAAATAAATACTAATTATTTATTTATTTTATTAATTCTAATATTTTATTAGAATTGTAACGAAACGAACGGTTTACGTGAATTAGTTTACGTGCTAAAAGACGGATCTATTTAATCGTCACTTGTTGACTAGTTAAATCAAACGGATCAGATGGTTAGATCAGATTGGGTTCCCTGCGCGCACAGGGGCCCATCTGCGAATTTTAAAGGAAGAGGATGAGCTCTCTTGGAACATAAGTCACAAAAGAAAAACCCTAGCTCTCTCTCTCTCCCTCTCTTTTGGACGCCGGCCGAACCCCCCCCCCCTTCGGTTCCTCGTCACCGCCGATCACCGCCATCACTTTATCATGCTCCGCCGTTCCGGATACACCGATGGATCCCCGTCTCGCCGTAATAGCAGAACGTCTCAAGCGCGAAGCCGCCACCAACCGCCATGCCGCAGCAGTCGAAGCCTCCGCTGCTCGAGCCTCCGCCGTTGCCGTCGTAGCCGCTGCTCCACGGCGGGTCGACCGGAGACCGGTGGTGCTCGCCTTACCGGTGTCGTCACCACCACTGCGTGCCGTCTACCCCACCATTGTGAAACCCTGGCCGACGCCACTCCACGCCGTCGCCGCCACCTCGCCACCGGTGACCGGTGATTTGGTCATCGGTACAATCCCGGTCTCTCTACCGATCGAGTCTAGGGTTTCCGACACGACGTCCAAGATAGATGTTTCGTCACCGGCACCGCTGACGGTGTGCTTGCCACCACCGCCGCCTGCGCCAAAACCATCAACGGTTTCAACCGTTGTTAAAGATCTCTCTCGCCAGTTCGAGTATGATGTTTCTGTTCAACCTAGCAACTGGTCATTGATTCGGGTGTCTCGAATGAGTGTTCAAATCCCGCCAAGTTATATCTAACTCGTTTTAGATATTATTTAATTATTTATTTATTGTGTTTACGTGTACACGATGATCAGATCCTGTCTACGGTTTTTACATTATTCACGTTGTAAAATATATTCCGCTGCGTATCTGGTTTTAGATAATTAACCCATTTATTATTTGGTAATAAAATAAAAACAAATAAAAACGGGCAACCCGAATATCCATTGTAAAACCCAACCGTGGTATTAGAGCCACGATCGTAATCGGTCTTTTCTTAACCGGTAGTTAGCTATTTCGATCTAATTCCAAATTGCGAATCGAATTACTTGTTTTAATTCGTATTTAATTTCTATTGTGTGTTACGACCGACCCCTTGTTTACATATATATGTATTGCGTGGCGTGTTTTTTTCTCTGTATGGCCCAATTGGTTGGCCCATTTGTCGTTAATCATCGTCTTTATGATACAATACAAAGCTAGCAGTTTCTCATGCTACTAACTTTCATTAACGTCTCTAGGGTTTCCTGTGATACACATTTTTATAAATATAAAACACGCCAGCCGGAAATGCTAGTGAGCTCATAAGTTACTGGTTCATAACAATGTCCTTTCATATGAAATGATACCCGTATCTTTAAACATGTTTACGCAGATAGTGCCCCTCGGGCTGTCGTTATAGGTATGAGCGTGTTTGGCTTGGCTGAATGCATTCCTGCATCCCCCAGGTGCAACACCCCATTAAGTATACCTAGATCCAGAATACACCCACCGATAATACACGTCCTGGCATACCATTTTAATAAATTATTACAAGTTAAGGATTAAATGATTAAACACAAGTAGGTAAAATATTAAAGGTTCTTTAATATTAAAGGTTCTTTAATATTGAATAATTATTTACGTCGTGTTACGTCGTAAAACGTTATTAAACGTTTAAAGATTTTGTTTCAATTCCAAACGTATAAAAACAAAACATTTGATCCGGTTAAAACGTTTTGATTATTTTGATTTATTTAAAATAATCAAATATGTTTAAAATATGTTTTTCATAATTTTTGAAAGTTTTTTATTTTATTATTATAAAATCATTTTTAAATAACTTTATTTATTAAATAAAAGCTAAGGTTTTTAATTCAAGGATTTTTATAGAAGTATTACCAACATAAAATATTTTTACTTTTGTACAAAATCCAAGATTTATACTTTTTGTGTCAATTGTCAGAAAATATGATCTTTTACCATTTTTAGATGTAATATATATATATAGGCTTAGTATGTGGTGGAAACCCAATTGAGTTAAGAAAACCCTGCAAACCCATCTAAGGGTTATGAGGCTATCCACGTCACCAATTTTTCCTCTTTTGTCATTTACCAATCAGGGATAGAAGTGTCATTTAACCACCCTCAATATTTAATTAATTCTGTTGTTGTCAGATCTATCCATCGAATATCTACCAAAATATTCAAATATTTCAATTCCCTCATTTTTTAAAACCCACAGCTTATATTCTCTCTTCTTCTCTCTGCTACTCAACTCCTTCACCACAGACAACCATCACCATAACCATCCCTCAACACCGACAACCTCCACCGTCGCTGCTCTACACCACCACGTCACATATAGCCGGTCAACCAGACTCGAAGATCTGAAAATCGAGTGTCGAAGAAATCCGTCACCGTCACCGTTAACACTGGAGATGAAGCCTCGAGATGATCATCGTCTTCTCCGTCGATTTCTGGTGAAGATCCGTCACCGGCACCGTCACCGTTAACACTCGAGATGAAGCCGCCACCGCTGCCCAACAGGTTTCCATCACAGTTCGAGTATGAGGCGCGGACCGGACTTAAAGCCGCCACTGCCGCCCTGCTTCTCTGTTTCGCTGCACACATTCAGTCGCCGGATTTATGAAGGTAACGATTCTAAGCTCCGTTAGTTCGTTTTAATTATTTTTTTGAACACAGAAGTTGTATTTGCGATTTGGGGTTTTGTTCTGTCGAACGTCGCCGGTCTCCCTTTGTCTTCAACGGCGACATCATCATCGGAAAGATGAATATGTTTATTTGTTAAAACCTGTGTGATGTTCCAAATCGGATGGATTTTGATTCCACTATGAAAAAAGTAGAACACTTAAAATGATTTACGCAGATCCGTCACCGTCGCCGTCACCCAGATCCGTCACCGTCGCCGTCACCGTCGCCGTTTTAAACCCAGATCCGTCACCGTCGCCGTTTTAAACCCAGATCCGTCACCGTCGCCGTTTTAAACCCAGATCCGTCACCGTCGCCGTTTCAAAAAAACCGAACCATCGCGTGGCGGCTAGGGTTCCTCAAACCCACAAACCGTGGTCTGAATTATAAAGGGGATGAAGGCGATTGTTGATATCCGCCGGAAATTTTTGAGTCTTCAATTTGCAGATAGATTTGTAAGTATAATGATTGGGTTCGATTTATTATTTGGGTTCAATTCTATTCTATTTATTTATTGTTGAGTTATATTTATTATTTGGTTCAGTTTATTTATTTATGAGTTCGACATTTGTGTTCAGTTTATTTATTTATTAAAAGAGCACAAAACCATGATTATTTGAAATAGTTTTAGGTAATTTCTAATATCACTTATTGCTATGTTGTTTTCAATTTCTTTTCTATTCTAGATATAAGCTCAGTGATGTAATAATTAATTTTCACTTATATAATATCTTAATTTACATATAAACCGGTTTGAGTTTCATTGACATCTCTTCATTTTATGTTGTTAATAATTAGTCTCGACATATATTTTGTTAATAATTAGTCTCGACATTTTATGTTGTTACTTTTACATATGTAAAAACTGATATGTACATAACTTTACATATGTAATTTTACCCCTTACAATCTCACGGGTCTTTATTTTTTTATGTTCTTTTGAATTAAATGTAATTTTGATTTTTATTCTTTCTATTACTTGTGGTGTGGTTTGATAGCAACTATCTGATTATGTTTACATATGTAAAAACTAATGTGACATATTTTTTACACATGTAATATATATGTAATTGGACTTTGTAGGTCAAAAACTGGTTTATAATCTTATTTTACATATGTAATATCTAAAGGTGTGGTTTGATAGCAACTATCTGATTATGTTTACATATGTAAAAACTTGTTTATAATCTTTGACATATATAATATCTTATTTTTACATATGTAAAAGAAAACTTACTGTGTAATATACATATGTAATATCTTATTTTACATATGTAAAAGGTGTGGTTTTCTTTTGATTTATAATTGAAGTATATGATTTACATATGTAATATCTTATTTTACATATGTAAAAGAAAACTTACTGTGTAATATACATATGTAAGAGTTTATTTTAATACGGTGGTTTTTAAGAGTTTGGCCCAAGTTGGATTTTGATTACACCATGGAAAAAGTAGAACACTTAAAATGATTTACGTTTGGTAATATCTTATTTTTACATATGTAATAACTGATGTTACATATTTTTACATATGTAATAGTTTTTTTTCTTTCAATACAGTGGTTTTTTAGAGTTTGGCCCAAGTTGGATTTTGATTCCACCATGGAAAACGTAAATTTATGTTTGTTTCATGTTACGTCTCTTTATATTTTAATTTACATATGTAACATGCTGTGATTTTTACATATATAACTGATGTGCTTGTTTTCTTCGTAGGTTACGAGATTTTTGTGTCAAAGATGAAGATGATTATCAAGAACTCAAGCATATTAGCTTTTATATTTTTCTATTAGCTTGTTATATGTATATTTTAATCATTTTATATAAAACATGTTGTTATGTTTAATGTTGTTTGTGACGATTACTTATAAATTAATAAAATATATTTGTTGTTTTTTTGTTTCATTTGTCAAGATAATTTACATATGTAAAGTGCTGTAAAAAAATGTTTAATAGCAGCTACAAACATTTTACATATGTAAAATTCGTGTCTGAAAATTAAAAATGTAAGAGAGAGAAATTCAAAAAGTAGGAGAGATACTAATGATTGGTGCATTGGAAATTGAAAAAGTATGAGAGAGAAATGTGTGTGAGATTACCATGTTACCCTTTTTTACCTTTTTGACATTTAAATAAATAGAAAAGAAAATGCAAAAAGTAAGATTTAATCTCATCCATTGATGAATGAGATCAATGGCCCATAAAGGGTTTTCAAGGTTTTCAAGGCTCAAGTGGGTTTCCAAATTATCTATGCCCTATATATATATATATATATATATATATATATAATATATATATACACATTTTTATCCATTTTATTTTTATAAAATCAAACAAGCACTTTAAGTCTTGTGTTTAGAAATCATATTTTTATAAAATGTGACCATTTTATATAATAACCTCCATGATGAGATTTTATGGCTTAAATTGATCCTAGTAATTTTTATAAATTACTAAAATTAGTCCTTTAACCATAAGAATTCCTTTTAAATGTTTTAAGTCGTCATTTTATGTTCAAAAATTAAGTTAACACATCTAAAGTCCATATTAGTCCAAATGTGGCACTAACATCAATTTAGTCCATGATACTTTGCCATTAGCATATATTAACTTATAAACAAGATGATTAACCACTAAAATCACAATTAATAATTCTAGCAAGTTATAACATACTAACACATGGTTATGATTATGACTATCCATGCAAAAATACATAAACATCATAAACTAACCAAATGATCAATTTAAACCATTAAACTTGTAATTTAACTATAGGTTTTCATTTTAAACCACTAACTCACATCTTTGTGTTAACAAACAACATGCTAACCAACTTGTTCAAAAATCATTAGTCTCAAATCCATAGGTTTTTATATGCATGAAATCATCAAACAATATCACATTTTCAAACCTTACAATCTTGGGGTTTAAGAACAACAAGGAAAAGAAAAAAAATGTGAGTTAGATGGTTATGATCATAACAAAAAACTTAAAGTTATAGTGATTAGGTTGTCAAGACTTGGGATCATTTGGATTGATTCAATGTGTATAAACATGAGAGGAATTGGTTTACAAGGACTCACAAAGGAGAGGGGTTAAAACCGTGAGAAGGGAGGAAGGTGGCGACGAGTCGGTGGTGGTTTGTGGCTGTGGACAGCAGCGATGTAGCAGCAGAAACCGGCAGCAGTAGCAACCGGCGGACAGCAGCAGCAGTCTCAGCGGCGGCAGCAGCTAGGTAGGGTGGCAGTGTGGTTGGGGGTTGTCGCACAGCTGCGGAAATGGAGAAGGAGAAAGGTGGCGATAGTGGTGTGGGTTGGGGGTTGTCGCACACTAGGAAAGGGAGAAGGAGGGAGGGTGGCGACTGTTGGTGGTGGTTTTGTTGGATATATGGTGTCCTGACCCGACAGATTAACGAACCCGACCGATATTGACCCGTAAGAGTTACACCCGGGTCAACGGACTATTAAATCTAATTAATTGTTAATTAGATATAAACGAACTAAATGGTGAATTAAATAAATATTAATTATTTATTTAAAACGACAAAATCTATCGGTTCAAAAATACTCGGTAATTAAAAGACGAACCGATCAGTTGTTACCGGATTAACAGACTGATCGGTTGGTGGATTAAAGGAGATCGCGACCGGGCCCAGTCCGTCTGGCCCCGGTCCGCGAATTTAATATTAAATGAGAAAAGGAGGAGGATTGAAACAGAAGTCACCAAAAAACCCTAATCTCCTCTCTCTCTCTCTCCCTGCGCCGAACCCGTCGAAGCCGGCTCCTCCGCCGCCGACCGCCGTCGCCGCCCAGCCTCCACCACCGTGATCCGTTCGTGATTTCCGATGGATCCCCGTCTTGCCAGTATCTGTGCCCGACTCGAGAGCGAAGCAGTCGCAGCCCGAGCCGAAGCCGCAGCCCGAGCCGAAGCCGAAGCCGCAGCCCGAGCCGCCGCCGCGGCTCAAGCCGCCGCCGCCGCTGCCCTTCACGCGCCGCCGCGCGACCACCGGCCGGTGGTTCTCGCGCTGCCGGCGCAGCCGAGACCGCCGCGCCCGGTCGCGTCGTCGTGGCCGGCGCCGCTCTACCCGTCCGCCGCCGCCGCCCCTCCTCCGATCTCCGGCGAGTCGTTCGTTGTGGGATCGGTCCCGGTGGCCATCCCGACGGAGAAGGTTTTGTCACCACCACCGGTGGTATCCCTACCACCGCCGCCGCCACTACCGCCGCCGCCGCCTGTCGCCGCCGCCGCCGATGCCGCCGTCGATGATCTGTCTCGAAGATTCGAGTCAGACGTCTCAGTTCGTCCTAGCGCGAGCCCGTTGAATCCGGGTGTCTCGAGCGGTTGCTCGGATCCCGCCAAGGTATATCTAATTTATTAGATATTTAATTATTTATTTATTTTAAATAAATATATTTTTCTGTGTTTGTCGTGTTTCGGTGATTGATCCTGTTACGGTTGCATCCGCGTTTTAATCGTTTCCGCTGCCAAATTAATTGTGAATTAATTTAATTAATAAATCGGTTTTAATAAAATTAAAATCGGTAACCCGGATCCCACTGTAAAACCCAACAGTGGTATCAGAGCCATTATCACCGCGCGCAAACCAGATTCGGTCTTTTCGTGACCGATAGTTCGCAATTTCGACTTAAATCCAAATTGCGAATTAGAATTAATTTAATTTATTATTTTAATTCCATATATTATATTGTGTGTTACGGCCGACCCCTCTAATTTTGTGATCATGTATGAATGTCATGGCGTGATTTGTTTTTCTCTGTTTGGCCCAAGTTGTTGGCCCAATTGGTTGTTTTTTATTTTGGTTTATTGGACCCGGTTTTTGGGTTTCAAAGTTGTACAAATTTAGAGCTAGGTTACTAGAAGTAGTTTTAGTAATTGTAAATTTGTATGTAACCAAAAGTCGAAGACTGGACACACGCAAGAGGGATGTCAAAGCAAGTGGGAGCTGAACAGGATTCCAGATCGCACAGAGTTGCCATCTCGATCGTTCACCATTTTATAATTTAATTTATTTTAAATTGTCCCATATGATCTCGCTTGTATGGCTCGAGTGAGATCAAGACCTTATGCCGTTTAACACACAATATGCCATTCGCGACAACTTAGTAATTTAATTAGGTTAAATTAATTTACTGGTCCCGAGTGGAGATAGGGTTTTATCGTTCGTGTCTGACGATGATTAAATATTAAAAGTAATTAATATCCCTATTTGGTAATTCTTTAAAACTGGTAGTTCGTGCCATCCTATCTCAAGTTGAACTTGGAACGTATTTACCGGAGCATCAGTGTTGGAGTATTTCAACACCGCACTTGGTGCCGAGGGTACCTTCTAAGGTGAATGACATTGGAGTATTTCAACACCGTGTCATCACATCGACCATTTAGGACTACTATCGCTTTAAACGTATATGTTCGTGGTGTTGGAGTATTTCAACACCGCGCCACGGATGTGTACTGCTAAAGTGGGCACGGATGAGGCTAAACGTATCGCAAAATACAATTGTATGTATATAGCGGCCTCATACCGAGAGTTGTGACTTGAGTCTCACAATTGACAATCGTTGTCAGTTTGTTTACACGGTTTTGCTCCTGAGGCTCATTTGGCGGTCTCAAGTGATCTCGTCTAAACGAATTCTCATTTCCTTAAAATAAACCTTACCAACTTATTTTAAAGAAAAATAAACATCGAAAATACTGATTAAATTTACTTTGCTTATTTTCAGAAGGCTAAAGAAAACTCACCACCATTAAGTTCAATGGTACAACTCGACCCCTTCACTGAGTCTGGCTTTCTCGCATGGCAGACAACCCTGAGGAACCTTTTAAGGCTCTTCGGGAAACTCTATGTCATTGACCGACCGATCGCGAGTATTCCATCTTACTTGCTAAATGAGAACTCGCGGTCTGAGCTCCAAAAGCACACTGACGATGATAAGGACGTCACTGACCTGATGTTGTCTAGCATGACTCAGGATTATCGGTACAATTTCATGGGGATGTCTGCTTATGACATCATTCGTAAACTCAAGGATTTATTTGAATTGAGTCAGAGGACTGAGCGAGCTGATGCACTTTCACAATTTGTGAACTGCTCTATGGCTAACGACTCCTCTCCATACGATCATGTCATGCTGATGAAAGCGTATCGTGACAGACTGATCGACCTTGGCTACTCCATCTCTGACGGGATGGCTCTTGATGTAGTACTCAGATCTTTGCCAGAACATTATCGTATTCTTGCGATTAATTGTTCGGCTCAGTCGATCGAGGAGGTTATTCCGTTGATACCCAACGTGAAGATCAGGACCACGCCCGACGTGCTCAAGGTTACGAAAACAAAGATCTCCAAAGCCAAGAAGGTTAAAGAGGGCAAAGGCAAGAAACCACAGGTTCAGCCTCCTGAGGAGCGCCTGTGCTATGAGTGCAACAAAATGGGACACTGGCGTCGCAACTGTCCTGTTTATCTTGCAAAGCTGAAGATGACCAAGAACTCTAATATGGGTTGCTCATCAGGTATTTCAATAAATGTTATTGAACTTTTCACTGTTTCCTCCAATTCATGGGTATTTGATACTGGATGTGGTTACCACATTGTTAATGTTTTGCAGGAACCTGAGAAGTGGAAGAAGACAGAACGAGGCCGCATGGACCTCATCGTTGGTGACGGGAAGAAGGTCCCAGTACTTGCTACTGGAACATTTTCTTTTTCATGTTCTTCAGGCCTTGTAGTTAATTTGATTAACTGTTTATATGCACCTGGTTTATCCAGGAACATTATTTCTGTCTCTTCATTGTTTGAACAAGGATTTCGGTATAAATTTAATGGAAATATGATTTCTGCTTACCTTAATGATATCTTTTATTTCGAGGCTAAACCTCAACATGGAATATATGAGATAGATGTTCAAACAAACGACCAGCTCTATCATGTTTCTAAAAGAAACAAAGCTGATAGTAACGAATCCTCGTTATGGCACCATAGACTTGGTCACATAAGCAAGGCCCGCATCAAGAAGTTGCAAACTGCTGGCATTCTCGAATCCCAAAATGCAGATTCCTTTGATGAATGCGAGTCATGCTTATCTGGTAAATTAACCAAGTCACCCTTCACCCACACAGGTGAACGGGCCCAAGGTTTGTTAGGCGTTATTCACACCGATGTGTGTGGACCCTTTCGAACCGAGACGAGAAATCGTGAACGGTACTTCGTGACTTTCATCGATGACTACAGCAGATATGCCTATGTCTATCTGATGAAACACAAACATGAAACTTTTGAAAAGTTCAAAGAGTTTCAAAACGAAGTACAAAATCAGCTAACTCGAACTATTAAAATACTTCGATCAGATAGAGGCGGTGAATACCTAAGCGCTGAATTCCTAAATCATCTGAAGGAATGTGGAATCGTTTCACAACCTACTCCACCTGGCACACCCCAGTTAAATGGCGTTAGTGAGAGGAGGAATCGAACTCTGCTTAACATGGTTCGATCGATGATGTGCAGGACAACCTTGCCGCATTCCTTTTGGGGATATGCCATCTTAACCGCCGCTCGCCTAATAAATCTGGCACCGACCAAGAAAGTAGGAAAGACCCCATATGAGATATGGCATGGTTCTCTTCCCAAACTTTCATACCTCAGGGTATGGGGATGTGATGCTTATGTCAGCAGTGATTCTGATAATAAGCTCGATCCTCGAGGCGAAAAGGTAACTTTCGTTGGATACTATGGTAATACCGGTTATTACTTCTACCATCCCGATGCAAACACTGTTTCCATCAAGCGGAAAGGTAAATTCCTTGAGAAAGAATTTCTTACTCGAGGAACAAATAGTGATCCAGTGGATCTTGAAGAAATTCAAGATTCACCCAACCCTGAAGCGGTCGCTGTGTCTGACCGACAAGTTGTTGTCGTACCATCAGACCCAAACACAAGCACAAGCGTTCGTAGGAGCGAAAGAATACGACATGAGCCTGATAGATACCTTGGATATCATGAGGCCTTCGATGTTCTATTAATAGCCGATTCTAACGATGAACCTATTAATTACAAAGCTGCTATATCAGATCCGGAATCTGATAAATGGCTTGAAGCCATGAACGCTGAGATGCAATCTATGCGTGACAATCACGTCTGGGACTTGATTCAGCTACCCCCCGGTACACGGGCAGTAGGGAGCAAGTGGATCTTTAAAAGAAAAACTGACATGCATGGAAATGTGCAAACCTACAAGGCACGGCTTGTAGCGAAAGGTTTCACTCAAACTCAAGGGATTGATTATGATGAGACCTTTTCGCCCGTTGTCATGATCAAATCGATCAGGATTCTCCTTGCCATAGCCGCATACCATGACTATGAGATATGGCAAATGGACGTGAAAACCGCCTTCCTGAACGGACAACTCGAAGAAGATGTCTATATGGTTCAGCCTGATGGTTTTGTCGATCCAGAGAATCCAAACAAGGTTTGCAAGCTTTGCAAGTCCATTTATGGACTCAAGCAAGCATCTCGAAGCTGGAATCTTCGTTTTGATCAGAAAGTCAAAGAGTTTGGCTTTGAACAAAACAAAGATGAGCCTTGTGTTTACAGAAAGGCAAGTGGGAGCGCTGTATCGTTCCTCGTACTGTACGTGGACGATATACTGATCATAGGAAACAACATACCCATGCTTAACGAAGTTAAGAAATGGCTTTCATCTTGTTTCGCTATGAAAGACCTTGGAGAAGCCGCTTATATTCTGGGAATCAAGATTCACAGAGATCGATCTAAGCGCCTTTTGGGACTCAGTCAAAGCACATACATAGATAAGATCATAGCTCGGTTCAATATGAGTAACTCCAAGAAAGGAGCAGTTCCCATGACTAAGGGAACAATATTGGACAAATCTCAAGCACCTAAAACGGAGCGCGAGATAAGCCAAATGGCATCGATCCCATTTGCCTCTGCTATTGGATCTATCATGTACGCCATGCTCTGCACACGACCGGATGTCTCGTATGCATTGAGCGTGACAAGTCGGTACCAACAGACGCCAGGGCTAGCTCACTGGACGGCTGTAAAGAACATACTGAAATACTTGAGAAACACCACTGACATGTTTCTCGTATTCGGGGGTGTTGATGAGGAGCTCACTGTAAGATGTTACACTGACGCCAGTTTTCAGACTGACCGAGATGACTCTCGCTCACAGTCAGGATTCGTATTCACTCTTAACGGAGGGGCTGTTTCTTGGAGAAGCTCAAAACAGCCAGTAGTAGCTGATTCTACTACTGAATCCGAATACATAGCCGCCTCAGAAGCTGCTAAAGAAGCCGTGTGGATGAAGAAGTTCATATCCGATCTCGATGCTATGCCAAGTATTAGGCAACCCATCAAGATGCTGTGCGATAACACAGGCGCTATAGCTCAAGCCAAAGAGCAACGGTCCCATAAGATGGCCAAGCACGTACTGAGGAAATTCCACTACATAAGAGAAGTAGTCGACAGAAATGAAATCAAGATAAGCAAAGTACACACAGATCAAAACTTAGCTGATCCCTTCCCTAAGCCTATGACTCAGGAGACTCATATACGCCACAGAGAAGCGATAGGGCTTAGATTAGCTAAAGACATGTTTTGATTCAGTATTTGGATGTATGAACACCAACGGTTATCTATATTATTCTTATTCCATCTATTTTATGCAATAATGAATTACATAACTGTGTTCAATATTTGTACGTTTAATCCATGGACAATAAGTTCTTGTCCTAAATGTCCGTAGTCGATTAGTAAGTGGGAGCTATACTAAAGTAAGACTATTGTGACTGGTTGAACTTTAAAGTTGTTTAACGTTCAAACTCACAGACCTCATTGGTGAATGACGTTGGACGTAACTCGCATCATGCAACGCAAACATGGAAAACTTGCCTGCTTGATTAAATGCATGCTCTAATGTATCCTTAGACCTGAGACGCATATTCGAACTCCTCTCTACTAAAGAACATTCTTTGATTGTAGCCTAACGTTGTCGCGTAACTGCCAGCCATAACGGCTACTTTTGGGAATGGCTCTGAGGTTTAGTGGGAGCTGTATGCCTCAACAAGGGATTCTGTACTCTTGCTTCGGCAACAGTTAGACATAAAGGCGCCCTCGTTGATTCCAAGTGATAAGTGTGAGGCCTCACCCAAACTTACTGTGTGTTTGTTGGATCACTTCGAATTGTATCGAGAATGAAAATCGATGAATAAAACATGGGAGTCCATGTCCCATAATTCATCAATGTCTTATACAGAAAGGAACATATGACAATGAATGCACAAGTCGTGAGTCTGCTTGATGGTCAATCAGATATACTTTGGCAAACGACTTAAAGTGTCAATATTAGTTGGTGTGGCTATGCATAGCTAGAGTGCCTCTGGCTGCGCTCGTTAAACTGTCGCGTTCAGTCCAAGTGGGAGACTATTGGATATATGGTGTCCTGACCCGACAGATTAACGAACCCGACCGATATTGACCCGTAAGAGTTACACCCGGGTCAACGGACTATTAAATCTAATTAATTGTTAATTAGATATAAACGAACTAAATGGTGAATTAAATAAATATTAATTATTTATTTAAAACGACAAAATCTATCGGTTCAAAATACTCGGTAATTAAAAGACGAACCGATCAGTTGTTACCGGATTAACAGACTGATCGGTTGGTGGATTAAAGGAGATCGCGACCGGGCCCAGTCCGTCTGGCCCCGGTCCGCGAATTTAATATTAAATGAGAAAAGGAGGAGGATTGAAACAGAAGTCACCAAAAAACCCTAATCTCCTCTCTCTCTCTCTCCCTGCGCCGAACCCGTCGTAGCCGGCTCCTCCGCCGCCGACCGCCGTCGCCGCCCAGCCTCCACCACCGTGATCCGTTCGTGAATTCCGATGGATCCCCGTCTTGCCAGTATCTGTGCCCGACTCGAGAGCGAAGCAGTCGCAGCCCGAGCCGAAGCCGCAGCCCGAGCCGAAGCCGAAGCCGCAGCCCGAGCCGCCGCCGCGGCTCAAGCCGCCGCCGCCGCTGCCCTTCACGCGCCGCCGCGCGACCACCGGCCGGTGGTTCTCGCGCTGCCGGCGCAGCCGAGACCGCCGCGCCCGGTCGCGTCGTCGTGGCCGGCGCCGCTCTACCCGTCCGCCGCCGCCGCCCCTCCTCCGATCTCCGGCGAGTCGTTCGTTGTGGGATCGGTCCCGGTGGCTATCCCGACGGAGAAGGTTTTGTCACCACCACCGGTGGTATCCCTACCACCGCCGCCGCCACTACCGCCGCCGCCGCCTGTCGCCGCCGCCGCCGATGCCGCCGTCGATGATCCGTCTCGAAGATTCGAGTCAGACGTCTCAGTTCGTCCTAGCGCGAGCCCGTTGAATCCGGGTGTCTCGAGCGGTTGCTCGGATCCCGCCAAGGTATATCTAATTTATTAGATATTTAATTATTTATTTATTTTAAATAAATATATTTTTTCTGTGTTTGTCGTGTTTCGGTGATTGATCCTGTTACGGTTGCATCCGCGTTTTAATCGTTTCCGCTGCCAAATTAATTGTGAATTAATTTAATTAATAAATCGGTTTTAATAAAATTAAAATCGGTAACCCGGATCCCACTGTAAAACCCAACAGGTTTACGATGGTGGTTGTGTGCTTGGCTGCCGAAAAAAAAGACGGGGGAGGGTGAGAGTGAAGTGTGTTGGTAGGTTGTATGTATGTATGAGTTGGTGGATGGGAAATGGTGCAAGTCATCCCCATGTACAATCTTAACTATTTGCAATCATGATCTAGCTTTAGAGTGATAGGTTAGGAGTGTTGGCTAAGTTTGTCATCACAATTTTCTAGTGAAATAGCTTAATTTTATAAGGATTCAAAGTGTGGGTGAATTTTTATAAAAAAACTGGCAATGTTTTATAAAGATCGGTTATGGATAGTAGAAATTTTATGAAATATGGGAAGGATGATGATAATTAATATCACAACTTTTATAAATAATAAAAGTATAAAAATTATATAAGTTGGTGGTTAATTTTTATAAAAAAATAAAAGGTGGTAACCTTTTTATAAAAAGTTGAAAAGTTGATGGACCAATATTATTAAAACTAATCCATTGGGCTAGGACTTTATATTGGGCCAAATTATTTAAAGAGAAATGTAATCGGTTGGGGTTATGGATCGCCATGATCATTCTGAATATCAATTTCATGTAACGGGTTATGGTTTCGGGCTGGGTTTCATTATTTTAGTCTTATTGGGCTTATTGGGCCAAGTCGGGCCCACTCGGGTGATCGGTTGGGGTTTAGGCTTAAGTCTTGACAACGATTGCCGTTTGTGATGTTTTTGTTTTGTGAAAATAATTGTTCGAGTCGGTTATAATAGTTTTTTAGAAATCAGTTATAGTTTTAAGTTTTTCGCACGGGTTACGGTTTTCCAGTTTGTCAATTCGTGACAATTTTTAAGCTCGATCGTTCAGATGGTTTAAAATCGAATAGTTTTAAACATACGATCGCTTATCAGTTTGTCGTGTCGATTATATAAACGTACGACACAAGTTCTGGATAAAATATAAAAAAACATTTTATATTTATTTTTTTTGTTATTGAAGTTCAATGATTAATACATGAAACCTCTATGTATTTTACGGGTATACGCTTCTATTATAAACGCGGGATTTGGTTTTACACCATCAGTTAACAGTCAGGCACAGTAATTAACAGTTTAAACAGTAATCAGATCAGTTAAAGCACATAAATACTTAATTTAAATGTCAAAGTAAACGGTTTGACCTGGATTTTCGAACAAGGTGTCACACTGAGAATTAGGACTCACCACAAGGGACCAGCTCCACGAGTCACTAGAATCCGACAAGGACATATCATCGAGCAAACGCAACAAAGCTTGGAACTCCGATTCCTCCCTACCTCCACGTAAGCCCCTACGCCACACCCACTCTTCCATACTCAAACAATCATGCACATAACAATCTTTCTTAACCTCAAGCCGATTAAATCTCAAGGCCAAGGGCTCATTGTTAAACCAAGAGTCGGTCCAAAAGTTAGTACCATTACCAACTTTTCTTTGAATCGAAGAAGCCGGAATACAACCCTCCTCATGCAACATCACAACCGATTTACAAATCTCGTTCCAATCTCCTCCACCCGTGCAAACACGTCTGATGGACATGTCATTCCCATGGATCTTTTTTACAACTTTCGCGCAGGAATCAAAATTGTTAAAGAACCTCCAGCACCACTTATGAAGCAACGTCGAATTCTTTGCTTTAAGATTCCCAAAGCCCAAACCGCCGTTTGACTTATCTGCAAGAACAATGTTCCACTTAACCCAAGCCATTTTGGAACCACCCTCCACACCAACCCAAAAGTAATTAGCACGCATAGATTCAAGCTTCTTCAGAATACTAACCAGCAGTGGCGGACCCAGGAATATTTTCCATGGGGGTCGCTTTTTTTAGGTGCTTAGATTTCCATCATCTCGTCATTAAACTATTCGGGTCGGGTTAGATCGGGGTTTTATGACTAAAATTCAAATCAAAATATCAAACACTCATCACCATCTAAATTTCATGTCAGTTTATGACTTAATACCATTTTCTTTACGTTAGAGGTAGACTTACACCTAAAGTTCGAATTCGTTGATTACTAGTATTTTCTTTGATATGTATTAAAGATAAGACAAAAAGAAAATCAAAAAAGAAAGAAAAAAAAAAGGTATAGGCTGATGTTCACGTGGGCTTCATGGCTCAGGAAACAAACAAAACAAGGGATTAATTTTAATGGGTGATGAGGTTTAGGAGGTCGGTGTGAACTTGTAATTAAATTGGAATTGAGTGAACAAACAAAACAAGGGATTAATTGTAATTGAATTATCTATCTTTTGAATCAGTGGGAGTGGCAGCACTGCAACAGACAACAGGGACTAGGGTTTTATGTTTTAACCATTCTCATGTCACGTTTCTGAGTTTTTTTAAAGAAAAAAAACTGATTTCCCAGGGTCTCGAACCTGGGACAGCTGAATTAAAACACAGGCGCCTACCATTGAACTAAATTGGATTTCGTTAATATAATGGGGGTCAATTATATTTATTTATGTGGGTCATTAGGATTTTCGTTTAATAGCGCTTCACTAGTAGTATAAAACCAATGGGGGTCACTTGACCCCCTCCTCTTCTATGTAGGTCCGCCAATGCTAACCAGGACCGAAACAACCAAAAAAAAAAGAACGTCCAAAGCGATCCAAAAACCAAAGTTAACAAGGTGTAGCGACCACCTATATAAAGAAGTTTACTCTTCCAACCAGTGTTTTAAAAACCGGTTCGAACCGGCCGGTTCGACCGGTGACCGGTCCTCTAGCCGGTTTTTTAAAGGCCGTTTTTTTGGCAATAACTGGACCGGGTTAGACCGGCCGGTTCTCCGGTTTTTTCCGGTTTTTTCGAGTTCAACCGGTTTTCTGATTTTTTTTATTTTTTTTATTTTTTTTTTATTATTTTTTAAAGTTTAAAACTTATATTTTCTTATGAAATACATATTTTAAAACAGACCGGGTTAGACCGGCCGGTTCTCCCAGAAGGTTTTCCGGTTCAACTAAAAAACTGGTTTTTAAAACATTGCTTCCAACAGAAAGCCGGTTTCTAACTTCTCAATAATAACCTCCAATACCGCACATCGAAGCAATTACCACCAATCTAATTTTTCAACACTAAAAGCGTATATACACTACAAATAACATTAAGCTATATCTTTCAACAATAAAAGCCTATATACACTATTGATAACATTAGGCTGTACGCTTATTACCATATTAACACAATAGACAACATAGGTTGACTTTTTTGACTATACAGTTTACATATATATATATATTGTTTATGCGAAAATTAACAATCGCTAATTTGTGACAATGGTCAGGTCTTTCGGGTTTAGCAGTGTCGGCGTGGTTTCGAACCAGATTTTTACCGGGTTTGCCATTTTTTAGAAGGCCGAAATATGTTCCGAGTTATATACACCTGTACTCCAAGTTTTTACCTTCCCCTTTTTTTCACCGCTACCACAACAGCCTCTTCATATTCTACAAATTCCTTCACCGTGATTTTAATTATCTCATCCTGCTGCTTCATAATCGGAAATTCATACCCTTTTTAGCTCAGATTAGCCTGCTTAATCCTTCAGGTGATCGATTTGTCCTCAAGGTATTATTATCCATTCATGTAATTTTCATTCTGTTCTTCTTTTTAGGTCTCCAATTCATTCTAAATTTCTCATAATCTTTTGTATTGCAATTGGATGCTCATCTTCTTCAGTTGAGGCTCATGTGGAGATTTCTACATCGTTGTCGTTTTGTTTGCAGGTATTCTTCTAAACAAGATCCTTTTTAGATGCCTCAGTTGCCTCCTCTGTACCTGCATATTTCATGCCCTATTTTCTACACCTTCTCCGTGCAATAGAAATAAAAAGTGTTTACTTACTCCCTCATGTTTGTGAGTTATCTGATTACGCGATGTTTTGGCTACTATATCCTAAAATATTTATTTCATATTTGCCTCCTTTGCATGTGATCAAGCATCTTTTATTTGTTTATCTGTCAAATATTATACACTTTTGTTAAATGGATTTTAGTATTATGTGGAAGCATAGATTGGATTACACTCCAGTTTTTACTTAATTTTTTATTTGCTGCTTATATATTGCCTGCGGCTTTATTGTCTATATGCATGGGCAATTTTGTTAAATTTTTTGTTAGGAGTATCTTTATTTGAGCCAAAAACAAACTTATTCTATTAGGCTATGTGTAATCGAGTGTTATAGCCCAAAATCCACCAGTATAACGCCCCTCATAGCGCCCCTGGGCACCCCCCAGGGCGCTATGTTGCCCATTTTCGTCCTCCGACGTGATGGGCATGGCGCCCCATGACCAAGCTATTTTCTTTTTTCTTTTTTTTTTAAATTCATCTTATACTATATATATATATATATATATATATATATATATATATATATATATATATATATATATAGGGCATAGATAATTTGGAAACCCACTTGAGCCTTGAAAACCTTGAAAACCCTTTATGGGCCATTGATCTCATTCATCAATGGATGAGATTAAATCTTACTTTTTGCATTTTCTTTTTCATTTATTTAATAACAAAAAAGGTAGAAAAGGGTAATATAGTAATCTTACCCACCTTTCTCTCTCCTACTTTTTCAATTTCCAATGCACCAATCATTACTATCTCTCCTACTTTTTAAATTTCTCTCTCCTACTTTTTTAATTTTCAGACACGAATTTTACATATGTAAAAGATTTGTAACTGCTATTAAACATTCTTATTTCAACATTTTACATATGTAAATTATCTTGACAAATGAAATAAAAAAAAATAACAAATACATTTTATTAATTTATAAGTAACCGTCACAATCAACATTAAACATAACACATGTGTTATATAAAATGATAAAAAAAAAATTATAACAAGCTAATAAAAAATATAAAAACTAATTATGCTTGAGTTCTTGATAATCATTTTCGTCTTTATAAGAAAATCTCATAACCTACAAAAAAAAACAAGTTCATCAGTTTATATATGTAAAAATCATAGCATATTACATATGTAAATTAAAATATATAACGAGACGTAACATGTCACGTAAGTAAATTTACATATGTAATTAGTTTTTACATATGTAAATAAAGTTATTACATATGTATATATACTCGAACTATAATTCATTAAAGCACCTATAGATCATTACACATATATATTACATATTTAATCATATATTCGAACTATAATTTAAAAGAAGATCAAAACATAAAGACTCGTGAGATTGTAAGTGGTAAAATTACATATGTAAAAATATGTAACATCAGTTATTACATATGTAAAAATAAAATATTACTTATATAACAGATTATGAGCCGGTTTAATCATATTTAATCATATATTCGAACTATAATTTAAAAGAAGATCAAAAAATAAAGACTCGTGAGATTGTAAGTGGTAAAATTACATATGTAAAAATATGTAACATCAGTTATTACATATGTAAAAATAAAATATTACATATGTAAAATAAGATATTTTCATATAAATTACATGATGTAAAAATATGTAACATCAGTTTTGACATACAAAGCCTAGTGTTCACATATGATGTTACATATGTAAAATAAGATATTTCATATATATTACATATGTAAAAATCAATACTCGTGAGTTTGTAACAAGTATACATATGTAACATTAGCTTTTACATATGTAACAAATTTATAAACTTTATTTTTTAAATTCATCTAAACCCGCGAACAAATAGCGCAACATCAAAAATAAAAGCTCGTAATGAGACGTAACATGAAGCAAACATAAAATTACATATGTAGCACAAGTTTACATATGTAAATTTAAATATTACATATGTAAATCATATAGTTGAACTAAAAAAACTGAAATAAGATTCTGAGTGATAAAGTATCATATATAATATCATTAAGAACACATATTTTTTAGACTAGTTGGTTTGAGAATCTTAACAGTTACATATGTATATTTCAACTTGGGCCAAACTCTTAAAATATTACATATATATTGCATATGTAATGTCATTAAAATCACCTACAGATTGTAAGTGGTAAAATTACATATGTAAAAAAATGTAACAGCAGTTGCTACATATGTAAAAATATATAACATCAGTTATTAGTTATGTAAAAATAAGATATTACATATGTAAAAGATTATGAACCAATTTTTGACCTACAAATCCCAATGCCATATATATACTACATTTATAGTGAGTTTTATAGAATAATACAACATTTTTTTAACAACAGTTATATTTCAATGTGTCCAACAACTTTATAGGTCTTTGATTCTGGAAAAGAAAATGATATTTCGAAAATAAAATTATTAGTGCACATGTGCACCATTTTCATTAGTACTACAGAAAGAGAATTGTCATGCGAAAATAAATATTGTCACTACTACAAAAACTGCCTTCCTTGACACGCGAACGATGACACTCGAAAATTCTTGACGTGCAAAAACTGAAGTGTCAAAATAAAATGTCATTTATAGGTAATTCCTAAGAATTCATGACGCGCATTTTTGCGTGTCAAGAATTTCTGTCATATTTCAAAAAAAAAAAAACACGGAGGACATATAAAAATCGCGTGTCAAGAAGAAAGTGTCGTCTTTTAATTTTTGGCTCCAAATTTCCCCCCAATATTTTGCCCTAATTTTTAATTTTCAGCCTCTATTTTCCCCCCACACCCGATCTCTCTCCGTTTAATCCAGAAACGAATTAACTCGAGACCGTCTCCTCCAAAAACCCTACCACATCCTCTGATTGACAGAAATCAATCGCCATTGAAGCCACTAAACTGCTACAACTTTGAATCCAGATTTGTAATGGAAGAATTCATCCCCTGATTGATCGATTACACTACAACCTTCCACCACTATCTGTCGTGCTCCTCCTCAAATCCCAGCCCCGATTCGTTTCATTCCAGATCTCCTATACAAGAACAACCGCATGGCTACTCTTGCTTTCCTCTACTAAAGCACACATCTAACAGGAATCTCCATCAACGCCGATTGAGCCCTAATGTCACCCAAGTTGATCGATCGTCTTCAACTTTAAGTAATTCACTCTTCAATTTCATCCCACGTTCTTATAATTATCCATATTTTACATGCGTTTGAACCACCAATTCGACTCTCACGGTAAGAAATCCTTCCTAGGTTTAAATTTGATATTATAGGTTTTGAAATTACAGTTACGCTTGGAAGATTGGATTCAGATTCATCTTACATTGTTTAATCATGTTTGATTTATGCATAGTTACAGGTTTTACACATCATTTTGAAAGGAAGCGGAAGAAGGAAGCTCATGAAGTTCATAAGCGCTCCCAAATTGCCTAAAAGGTTTTTTTCTGTTTCGGTTTATGTACCTTTATGTAATTACATCTTGTTTTTCACTCAACTATTCCAAAAATTGTTTATAAACATGGGTTTGGAATTGCACCATAATCATATTATTGAGTTATGATCTTATTTGCTTAAGATGTAATTGCAGGTCATGGAAAGCTAATCATGCTTATTTTTTATTTTTGGGATCTTTTCAGGCTTTAGGAATCAAGGGTAAGATGTTATGTTATTACTAAAGATTAGTTAAAATGACAAAGAACTGACGTTTGTTTTTAATTAAGAGCTTTATGGGTTTATTTGTTTGTGAACTAGGACATTTTTTGCCATAAGTTATTATGCATACCAATTGTTTGATGGAATGTTTGAACCACAATCCACTTGAAACAAAGTTATAATCTCGTGTTTTCAATGCTCACGTGTTGTTCAAGCTATCAGGGCCCCAATGGTTTAATCGGGTCAGCTCCACCCATCTCAGTGACCTAGTTTGACCCATTCTCCCTACTTTTAGTTCCTGCCATTTTATTTCTAGTTATTTTGCTAATGTTTTGCTTTAATTTAGTATAACATGGGTAGGTTTTTTTTTCTTTAATAACATTAATCCTTTTAGAAATGGTGCTGATCATTTAGTTCATGATCGTTTGTATCCCAGTTCTGTCTTGGTTTTGAGCATTGTATATCATAAATTTTTGGTTTTCTTTTATCAGGAAAAAGGTGAGAAGACTACCTTATAATGAGTAAATACATTTTTGATTGTTTATATAGAAGTAATATGATGTTTGTATTAATGAAATTGAAGGAGTCTTCTATAAAGTCTTGAGCTTTGGAGACGTCAAGAACCAATGGAAAGGCATATCACTTATTTAATAGAGAAAAAGTATGTTCCTGAACTCATATTACGCTTGATCTTTGGACTGTTATACAACTATGTAAAACGTTTATGTGTTTTGTATACTGATGATCACCAGAAACAACAATTAACTGATTAAGCAAATAGCCGTTTATGAATTTTATAGATTAAAGAAATCTATTGTAATGACTGATCTTCTGGCAACCAGGTGACCAAAATGTTGGAATCATAATGTCCAAGGAGGAAAGAGTGCCAAAAGTAAGGAAAAAGGAAGAACAGTAGCAGGTTCTATACTCTGACATATTTTATCCTATTTTAAAATAAAAAAACTTGATGAGTTTTTAAGTAAATAGAAGTTATATATATGTGTGTGTTATGTAAAACCAGTTTTTATACTCAGACATGTTTTATCCTATTTTTAACTTTTTTTTAACTCATTTACTTTCATTCCTATGCACTTTATGTAAAACCATTTCCATTAAATCTTTGCAGTAGGTTCTCTCAATGATCTGAAAACCAACTCATTGATTAAAATGCTTGATAATAGGAGTTATAACATTTCTTTTATAATTTTTCTATGCTAAACTTGGGTGTAGGTTCATATATTTGCTTTTTGGTTTAAACATCTTTTATTTATTGTGAAAAAATGTAGGTTCTGTTGAAATGGTTGGGTAGCAAATTGGAAATGAGGACTTTGATATTTTAGTATAGGATGCACAACATTATCAGGTTTGTATTTTTCATAGACATGAAAAGATATATGAACATGTTTGTTTACTTACAAGGTACTTTAATCATGGCGTTGCAATTCTAAAGGAACATTAAAAAAGATAAGATAAATATCTTTCATCTATTTGGTGGTAACTCATGAATTATGTAGTGTTAAGTCTTATGTAGTGATACTTCAGATGTTTTTTTTAATTCTAGATTCATTGTTATAGTTCTTTTATCCTCATTTGAGCTTCTCTATAACGTTTGGTTCGTCTTTTGCATTTGTCTTTGTGTACTCAATCTTGATTTAATCAGTTAAATTCGTTTATGTATGTAATTTCTCATACAAATGAATACATTTTTGTAAAATTTTAATAGACGAACACAAATTATTATGAGTAAACTACGAGTAAAATTGACATCAGAGGTTATCATTTGTTAAAATAGAAACTCAAGTGATTAATTAATCATATTAAGTGGGATTTGATTAAGCTTTATGTTAACGGACTGTGGGTCTTCCTAAGATCATGATGATCTTTGAATGGAAGTATATTGGGTCTTTCTAAGAGTTCCAATGATCTTTTATCTTTTGAAGATTTTGAATTCTACTTATTCTATGTCTTAGTATTTATAGTTCTTTTATCCCCATTTGATCTTCTCTATGTGTACTTGATTTCCATTTTAGTTTTGAAATGAGTTCTTCTAACTATTTGAAAACACTGGTTACAGGATACTGAATAATGAGAATCAAATAATCTCAACTTAACCTTCAGATGCTTTCATGGTAGCATGAATAAAGTTGGACAAATTAAAAGGCTAAGAAGAAATAAAAACTCAATTTGAAGTTTTAAAGATTATTGTATTTAATTTTTGTGTTTTACTTGAATTTTTTCTCTATAGATGTCTGATTGGAGAATTCCTAGAATTTGCAAGACAAAAAAGAGGCAAATGGGGTTGACAGGTCAACTTATGCTTGCAATTTTGGCCGTACCAGAATGACAGGTTTGAGGCGAATTTGTTTTTACTGGTTCTCTAACCCATTTGTGTTACATACATGTACATTTAGGTTGTTGGCTGATTGTTAGCTGCTGATCTACAAACAACAGCTAAGTTAACTACTGATGCATAATCATGTAGTTTGAGTAGTTTCTAAACTGTGGGTAGTTGTATATATTATAAGGCCCTAGCAATGGTTTTTATGACATAGATGGACCTCTCTAACTGCCATGAAACTAAAGAGCTCTAATAGACAAAGACATAGGAGACAATTTTGATTTGTTTATTGATTTTATAACACCTGAACCTTTTTTTATCTATCTCATGAATGAAAACTCAAAGTCTTTTTTGCATGATTAAGTCCATGAACTTATTTAAACTCAACAACTTAGTCTGTTATAATCTCAACTTTATGAACTAGTAAGTACACATTACAATATCTGCTTTAATTAAGCTATGAAAAAATAAAAAAAAGTGATAAATTATTACAAAAATTGTTAATTTCATTAGACACTAAAATAAACGAACCTCTGCTTGATGCCCAGCTTGCAATCGTACACCAGTTGCATCATAAACGATTCTCTGTTGATGTACCAATTCTGGCCAGCAGTTTACAGGTGGTTTTGAACCTATTTTGGGGTTGTTTTCAGCAAGGTTGCTGTTTTGAACATGTTTTGTTGTTGTTTTCAGCTATTAGGTATTTAAACTAAGAAACCCAAATTTGATCCATAGGCACCTGGGCATAAAAATGAACAAGTGCTATTTGATCCATAACACTTCCTTTTTCTATTCAAATGATATGATGCCTGCTGTTAATTTCTATTGTTTCTGTTGTTGCTTATTGATATAATTTCCAAATTTCCATAACCTGCTATATTGTTGTTGCTGTTGCTTATTGATTTAATCTCTAGTTTTTTTCTTACATGTTGCTGTTATGTGAACATATTTAAACTCTTGCCTCTTCTCTTTACTTAGAACTTAGTTTCTGATTTTCTTACATGTTGCTGCTATTGCTGAAATTTTATTAGTTTCTATTTTTTTTAAACCAAAATCTCCAAACATCAATCTTTTTAAACTAGATTTGGACAGATTTGTATAGACCCCTGCAGGTGCACCAAATTTGGCCAGATCTTTTACTAGTGTTTTTTAATGGGTCATGGGTTATAGACTAACTGCACTTGTTTTCTCAAGTTTAGATTGCACATTCAAATTTTCTCAAGTTGTTGTATTTTCTTGCAGAGTAGGACTGAGCACAGGTTGCAGATTTCAAGAGCCATAGATTGCACATCCAATTTGTAAATTTATGTTAACTTTGTAATTTTTACTATATATATGAAGTGCATTATTTTGTTGTAAGTGTATTGTATTTTGTATTGAGGTTAATTGCCATTTAATGTGGAAATTAGTGATTTACAAACAAATAAATTTTTTTTTTAATTTTTTAAAAACATTCTTGACGCGCAAAAATACGCGTCATTGTTCGCGTGTCAAGAACTTCTTGACACGCATTTTGCGCGTCAAGAAGGTTCTTGACCCCGGCTTCCTTGACGCGCATTTGTGTGTCAAGAAGACCCTTTCTTGACACGCATTGCGCGTCATAAAATGCGCGTCATCGTTCGCGCGTCAAGAGCTTCTTGACACGCATTTTGCGCGTCAAGAAGCTTCTTGACCCCCGCATCCTTGACGCGCATTTGCGTGTCAAGAAGGCCCTTTCTTGACGCGCAATGCACGTCAAGAAAGCCAGTTTTTGTAGTAGTGTGTTTAAGTTAAAAACCTTTAAAAACACTAACATATTTACAGAACTAATGATAATTCTACATATGTACTTAGGAAACTGTACGGGTATAGTGCACATGTGTAGCATAAAATTTAAAGAATTTTAAAACGTTAAATCTATTTTCATATTTAAAGATAAACACAATTATAAGATTTATTATGCAATTTCTTTTTTTTAAAATATAAATGTATACGACACGTATAAAGTGATTTTTTTATTAGTGCACATGTGCACTAATAAAAAACCACGAAAAGCTAACAAAATTATAATGTATTTGGTGTGATTTTTCTAAAAAAAATATTAACGCATATTGTATGTATGAGTTTTATTATTAGTGCACATGTGCACTAATAAAGAACGACGAGACGTTAAAGTTTTTCTAATTTTTTTTCTAGAATTAAGGAACTAACAATTCTAAGGTTTTTGGGTGCAATGTTTTTAAAAAATATGAACGTATGAAAAAGTTATAAGTGTTTTGTATTAGTTTTTAGGTTTTCGCAAAAAGATATGGTTTTTACATGATTTTTACATGATCCTTACCTTATATATATATATATATATATATATATATATATATATATATATATATATATATAGGGAGAGGATCATTTGAGAACCAATTGAGTTTGAGAACTAAAAAGAACTAATCTCAGCCACTAGTTTATATATATGGAAACCCCCCCCCCCATGAATTATAGTGGTCCCCACCTGAAATTAGTGGTGGAGATTTAGTTCTCAAAAGTTCTCAAAACAAAAAGTTCTCATTTGAACCTAACCCTATATATATATATATATATATATATATATATATATATATATATATATATGTAGGGGATGCTATGTTGTATACATGGTTGATGCTATGTTGTTATGTGTAATTGCTTGTATATGAACTGGTATGATGTATTGCTGGATTGTGCTCAAACTCAAACGTAACATTAACTGTAAAAAGCCTGGGTAACCATAATAGATCTATTGGTGTGACGACCCACCTGACTTGACCGGCAATTGGCGTCGGGTGATGGGATCCAAATTGTTAGGGTTGGTTCACGCTATTTGGTGCTTTATTTCATAACTTGATTTACTATACTTGTTATTATCACGTAACTCTTGGCTCGCATGATTTTTCAACTATATATATATGCAAACCCTATGTCTACTCACCAAATACTTTTGTAGTTGACTCTTTACTTTATACATGTTGCGGGAAACGGTGCTTGATAGGATGGACTTGATTGTGGACACTTAGGGTGCTTGGACTTAGTTTTGAGACCTTAAATAAATTTGAACCTATGTTTGCTTGTTTAGTTGGTTTTGTTTGGATTATTGTTGGATTATTTTTATTATATTTATGAAATGGGTGTTTAAGATATTATCGCAACTATTAATAGCGTTGTGTGCATCTGGACAATCCTCATGCCCCGACATATTCCGCTGTCGGTTGGGGTGTGATAGATTGGTATCAGAGCCACGACAATAGGGAATTAGGTTATTAGAATGGCTTGACCTAGACTATTGCCTAGGCGTCCCGCATGAGTGCCTTGTGCTTAGAATTTTGCCTATACGCTTATTTTCATGTCCTTAGGTGCCTCTTAACTTTACCCATTTCTTTACTCATTTCGATCTCAAACACTTGACACTCACATGTACACAGTAAACTCTTTGGGCTTCCTAGCCCCTTCCTTAGTAATGGTGCCTTACGTGCCATTTTAGGAATTACGGTTTTTCTTTTGATTTTAAAAATCTCGTCGGAGTTAGGTATCTTGCAGTAGACATGTAGTAATTGGAAGGGGGAAAAGCCAATAGCTGGGGGCTCTGTCTTAGCCTGGTGTTGCGTATAAATTCCAATCTACCATGGGACCTGGACACCTAACTGAGAGCCCTTGGTGAGAGTGTTAGAACCTATTAGGCCAAAGCATGTCACTATACTGCTAGGGACCAAAATTAACTTTGATTTGTCATGGTTGTGATTTCCCAATAGGGAAATGAGAACCAATCCATTTCGTTTTATCCAAGTCAACATGATTCCATGTTTTATAATTTATTATTGATTTTATGCTCCTCAATGATCCTCGATATATGTTCAAATTGGTTTCACAATTTCATGATTCTCGAACTCTTATATGCTTACCTAATGTCTTTTCATATTCCTAAATTGATTATCAACCATGTTATATCTCTCATCTCACGAACTTTCCTTTCCTCTCTAGAATGGCTCGCAACAATCGCAATGATCACAGAATGGCCCAACTCGTCGCTTGGTGGTCCGGATTCAACAAGCCATCAATGCTAACCCCGCTAATAACGGTGCTGCAAACACCAATTGCGCTTTCAAACACTTTAATTCGTGCAATCCTCCAAAGTTTTCTGGTTCTGAAGGTCCTGTTGGTTTGATGCAATGGTTCGAGGGCATGGAGAATACTTTTGTCAACAGTGAATGCCCAAACAATCTGAATGTTCGCCATTCTACCAGCGCCCTAACTAAGGGTGCACTCTCATGGTGGAACAATGAAAAGAGGACTCGGGGTGAAGCTGCTATTCAAGCCATGACTTGGAACCAACTCAAAACTGATATGAGGGAAAAGTATTGCCCAAGGAGCGAAATGAAGAAACTGGAAGATGAGTTCCATGAACTTAGGTAAGAAAGTGGGGAGAACCATGCCTACAACGAGCGATTCCATGAGTATAAGTTGTTGCTTCCTGACATGGTTACACCAGAGTACAGGTGTGTCGAGCAATACATTGGTGGGATTCCTAGGGATATACGAGATGCTCTTTGGGCAAGCAATCCTCAGACACTTACACAGTGGCGGATACACTTAGATGATATGGGGGGGGGGGGGAACCCCGTATGGGCCATAAATTCCTTCATATAGGAGTCCAGGCCCAAAAATATTCTTCTTAGAGGCACTAAAATATTTAGATTGGGCCCAGTGCCCCAGTCCACTTATTACAAAGAAGTCCACTTATATTATAATTAAGAATTATGCTTTTGACTTGTCAAAAGAAAAAACCCTAAAGAATTACACCATCGACTACCAGTACCTCCGTCTCTTTCAATTCTTAACATTTACATTTACTGCAAATTGCAAGTTGATTCCTTGATTCCAAAGTTGATTCCTTTTGCTAATGAACTGTGAGTCAAATTATTCTTTAGTATTCATTGATTGTTTATTATTTATTAAATTATTAAATCTTGTCATCACATTTACACAAAATAGACTATTATTCAATTTTTTTACTAACTGTTGTTCAACCTGTTTGCCAACGCCGAAGTGAGTTTCTTTTAGATTTGTTGAATATTATTTGTTTATCCTTTAAGGTTTAACTCATCATTAGTAATCTAGTTAGTTTAATTTATATCAAGTAATAGGTATGTTTTACTTTTTTATTTTAATTTCTGACTTTTTGTTTAAGTTAGATTTGAATTTTTATGTCTATGTTGATGTTTTATATTATATACTTCTTTTGTTTGTTAGGTGTTATTGGTTATGAAAAAAGTTTTATAAAAGAAAAGAGCCATCTTCGGATGAAAATCCATCTAATGATGTCCCCTGACCTATCTTTAATTTCTTGTCGTTATTTTTTATTACCGACATGCTATTTGACGAACTCATTTTTTAAGCGACTTATATTTTTCCCCCCATATAAAAATTTTCTGTATTCGCCACTGCACTTGCAGATGCTATCCGCCTCGCAGGAAGACTGACAGACAACCACGTGAAGGAAGGGACCCTAACCAGAAAGGGGTCTACAAAGGAGGCCAAGAATGAAAAGAATGAGAAAACTGAGAAAAATGAGGTTGATATTGGAAAGGAAATGAAAGCTGGGTCCTCTACCTCGAATGCAAACAAGAAAAAGAGGAAGTCAAGGAATTATGATGTAACCACTGCTCCTACTACTCAAATGGCCCCCTTTTCCCCACCAGCCAAGAAGCAGTACACTGGGCCCCATCCTGAGTGCAACACCTGCAAACGCCACCACCTTGCACATGTTCTATGTTGGCAATGCTTAAATTGTGGTCGTTATGGTCATCTTAACAATAATTGTCGCTACCCAGCTGGAGAGCAACCCTTGAGGGCCCAACCAGTGGCTCAAATGCCTGCTCAACCCCTGATCACTCAAGCTCCAAATGTTCGGGTTCAAGTTCGAGCTTGTTATAACTGTGGAGACCCTGGTCATCTTCGCAATGCTTATCCACGACTTGTGGCCGCTAATCCTCCTGCTAATAATGCGAATCATGGCGCACATGCTAGAGCCTTTGTCATCAACGCTAATCAAGCACAAGCAAATCAAGAAGCGGTCAACGGTACGTTCCTCGTAAATAATCATTATGCTTCCATATTATTCGATACTGGTGCCGATAGGAGTTTTGTCTCGTTAGATTTTGAACCTTTGCTTGCTGTCCCTTGTACGGCGCTCGAGTCACCTTTTTCGGTCGAGGTGGCAGATGGTAATCCTGTCGCCCTAGATTCCATTATACGTAATTGTAACTTGAACTTCAATGATCATATTTTTCCTATCGACCTCATCCCTATGCGACTTGGGAGCTTCTACATCATTGTGGGCATGGATTGGCTATCTCATCATCATGCCGAACTCGTTTGCTTTGATAAACTCATTCGTATCCCTTGCCCTGACGGCCAGGTCTTGATGATTCATGGTGATAAACCCTCGAGTGGGCTAAGACTCATGTCTTGCACAAAGGCTCAAAGTACTTACGCAAGGACTATGTGGCGTTTCTGGCCAATATTGTGGATCGAGAGAAGGAAAAGGGAATAGAAGACATCCCGACCGTCCAAGACTTCCCAGAAGTCTTTGCTGATGATATAATGGGTCTTCCTCCCGTTCGCCAAGTCGATTTCCGCATCGACCTTATTCCTGGCGCCACTCCTGTTGCGAAGTCACCCTACCGCTTTGCGCCCTCAGAAATGCAGGAGTTGTCCAAACAACTCCAAGAGCTTTCTGACAAGGGTTTCATTCGACCTAGTTCCTCACCTTGGGGAGCACTTGTCCTCTTCGTCAAGAAGAAAGATGGTACGTTCAGGATGTGCATAGACTACCACGAGCTCAATAAACTCACTATCAAGAATCGTTACCCTTTGCCTCGAATCGACGATCTCTTTGGCCAACTTCAGGGTGCCACTTGTTTCTCAAAAATTGATCTTCGCTCTGGTTATCACCAACTTCGCATTTCTGAGGATGACATTCATAAAACTGCTTTTTGTACTCGCTATGGTCATTTTGAGTTCACAGTTATGCCTTTCGGGTTGACAAACGCGCCTGCAGTATTCATGGATCTCATGAATCGCGTTTGTAAACCATACCTTGATAAATTCCTCATCGTGTTTATTGATGATATCCTCATTTACTCAAAGTCAAGATCTCAGCACGAAACTCACCTACGTCTGATTTTGGAGCTCCAGAAGAAAGAGAAACTTTATGCTAAATTCTCTAAATGTGAATTTTGGCTTAAGGAAGTTCAATTTTTAGGGCACGTTGTCAATGACAAAGGTATCCATGTCGACCCTGCCAAGATCCAAGCAGTTAAGGATTGGAATACTCCTATCACCCCTACTGATGTTCGTTCGTTTCTTGGGTTAGTTGGCTATTATCGGCGCTTTATCGAAAATTTCTCAAGGATCGTAGTACCACTCACAACCTTAACACAAAAAAGCAAACCTTTTGAGTGGGGACCTAAGCAGGAAGAGGCATTCCAAATTCTCAAGAAAAAGCTATGTGATGCTCCATTCCTGACTCTTCCTGATGGGAACGACGACTTTGTTGTCTATTGCGATGCCTCAAATCAGGGCCTCAGTTGTGTACTCATGCAACGAGGGAAGGTGATTGCATACGGGTTAAGGCAACTCAAGAAACATGAGAAAAATTACACGACGCACGATCTCGAGTTGGGTGCGGTCGTGTTTGCCTTGAAAATTTACAGGCATTATCTCTATGGCATTGAATGCATAGTCTACACCGATTATAAAAGCCTCAAGCACATCTTTAATCAGAAGGAACTCAACATGCGCCAGCGAAGTTGGGTTGAGCTCCTAAGCGACTACGACTGCGAGATTCGTTATCACCCTAAGAAAGCGAATGTCGTGGCCGACGCACTGAGTCGTAAGGAACATATCAAATCTATCCTCTCTCAAGGTACTCATATTATGTCTGATCTTCACACTCGCATCTTTGAGGCTCAACATGTTTCTGTCACAGAAGGAAATATGTCTGAGGAAATGTCCTGTGGCGCAGAACTCCAACTCGAAGCTAAATCTAATGGTCTCTTGTATTTCTTGAATCGTCTTTGGGTTCCTGACAGAGATAATCTTCGTGTGTTGATCATGAACGAGGCACACAAGTTTCGTTACTCCATCCATCCCGGTGCAGATAAGATGTACCAAGATCTTCGAGTTCTCTATTGGTGGCCTGGCAACGACCCTCTGGTTTACTCGAACAACCAGAAATTCCCGTTTGGAAGTGGAAGAACATCGCGATGGACTTCATCACTAAGCTCCCTTGCACTTCCAAGGGTCATGATAGCATTTGGGTCATAGTTGACCGTTTGACCAAATCCGCCCATTTTATCGCTATTCGTAAGAAACAGGGAGTCGCAGAGTTGGCTCACACTTATATCGACGAGATTGTCAGACGTCATGGTATTCCTCTCGGTATCATTTCCAGATCGTGATGGCCGGTTTATTTCTCGCTTCTGGCAAACCTTTCAAACCGCCTTGGGAACTCGTTTGGACCTCAGCACTGCCCATCACCCATAAACTGATGGTCAGTCTGAGCGCACCATTCAGACTCTCGAGGATATGATTCGCTCTTGCGTCCTTGATTTTGGTGGAAGTTGGGACTCTCACTTACCCTTGATTGAGTTTTCTTATAATAATACTTATCACTCAAGCATCGGCATGGCACCTTTCAAAGCGCTCTATGGTCGAAAATGCCGGTCACCCATATGTTGGAACGAAGTCGGTGAAGCACAAATCACTGGTCCCAACTGATTCAGGAAACTACCAACAAAATCTCTAAGATTCGTGACCACTTGCTTACTGCTAGGAGTCGCCAGAATAGTTACCCTGATAAACGACGAAAGCCCCTAGAATTTAATGTCAGTGACTTAGTGATACTAAAGGTATCTCCTTGGAAAGGAGTCGTGCGATTTGATAAAAGGGGGAAACTAGCACCTCGATATGTAGGTCCATTCAAAATCCTTGAAAGGGTTGGGAAAGTGGCCTACAGACTTGATCTACCTCCTGAGCTTGCCAACGTTCATCCCACTTTTCATGTATCAAATCTTCGTAAATGTCTCGCAGATGAAAATTTTCACATACCGCTGGAAGATGTTCATATTGATGAATCCCTCCATTTTGTTGAGAAACCTGTGGAGATTATGGATCGTGAATTTAAGCAACTCAAGCGCAGCCGTATTACAATTGTCAAGGTTCGTTGGGAGTCTAAACGTGGACCATAGTTCACCTGGGAACGTGAAGACCAAATGAAGATCAAGTATCCGCATTTGTTCGGGCAGTCTTCTCGAGATTAATTTCGGGACAAAATTCCAATAAGTAGGGGAGACTGTGACTTTTCGGATTTTTCGTTTGTTTTGTACCCGATCCATTTTCAGTTCTTGTAATCATGGTTGATGATCAATAAAGGATCCTACTTCAATTTGATGTTTCAGTTATCACATGTTTGTGTTTCGTTATGTCGTTGATCACAATATTCGCAAGTTATTTGGTTATTTCAATTTAACCGTGTTTAATCTCGATTTTTAATCATTTTCGTTAATTGAGTTGAGACCGGGTAACTTGGGTGAATCTAAACACGTGTGATGCTCATGGGTAATACTAGTCACGCACATGAGTAAGTACATCTGAAGTTTCACAAGAGTTCAAAGTAAAAACGCAATTTACAAAATCTCGATTTTCACGCAATTTTGGTTTTAACGGAGGACCCGTGAAACTCGAAAATCATATTTTATGGTTCTATAATGTTCTTATACATGTTTTAAGGTTGTGGTTAAAATTTGATGCAATTTGGAGTTGAAACGGATAGTGAACGGACAAAGGAAAAATAAAAACACGTTGACCGCTGGAATCGAACCAGTGACCTCCAAGTTAGTAACCAGCGCCGTGGCCACTGGGGCGATGTGGCTTTTGTGTCATGTCTCTGGTTCCAAAACTTATAACCTGTTTTTTTTTGCGACCTGAATGAGCTGGTCGCGACCAGGCCCCTTTTTTTCATTTATTTTCACCTCAAAAACTCGTTTTTAATCTGTTTTAACTCAATTTTTTCATACCTTATCACTTATAACCATTTAGGAACTTTCTAGAACCCTCAAATCCCTTCCATAATCATTTGAATCAATCAAATTAATTAGTTTCTTAATTTCTTCAAACTTTCTTTTATCCTTATCTCCCAAATTCGAACCCTATGGTCACCATCTCCTATAAATACCGACTTACATCGCCTCTGGAACATATACACGACCTACACCATCAATCAATTTCGTATTTGAAGCTTTCGATCGCAATTTCAAAAGTCAACGGGTCGCTGTTTGACCATCCGATTTCACCATCTTTCAGTCGTCTTTTCAAGTAAGTTTCTTCACAAGATTTTCTTGTTTTACCATTATCTTCAAGATACCTCTGTCTTATTTGGCTTTTGATGCATCGTTTGTAAAGTCAACTCTAATGTTCATAATATTAATTAGGGATCTTATTTAAAAACTAATTAAACCTAACATTGATATTCCTAATAAATTCTAACATGTTTTGTTAGTGCATTCTGATATGTTTAGCATATCAAAATTATTGTATGACTTTAAAGTTGGGATCTTTAATCATAAAAAAGAAAAATAAAGACTTTTTGGAAATAATTCTTCAAACAAATGATTTTTCAACGAATTGGTAATGTTGGAATTGTTCTGGACCTTTCGTAATGATAATAAATTGTGTTCGCAATCATCGGAATGGTTATAAGTACACGATAGATACTTTGGGTCAATTATGTAAAAATTAGAACTTTAGGGTAAAAATTGTAATTTTGCCAAAATAGTATATTTATATTTAGCACCCTATAATTTTGTAAACTACATATAAACCTACAAAGTTTGATAAAACGCACATTTAACTCTATGGATTTGTAAAATTACATATTAGACCCTATAGTTTGGGTTTTTATACATTTTAAACCTAAGTTTTAGTATCTGTACTTATAACCCTAAACTCTAGTATTTTTGTTAAAAATGGCTTAAAGTCTAGAATAGGTCTTAAATATAAACTTTAGTATTTTTGGCTAAAAGTATTGATACATTTTCAAATTATATTTCTAAAAATATAAATCCCCAATTTACATGTACCTAAACTCTTGTCTATTCCTCTAATTATTAGGTGATCGTCGGGATTAGTCATTATTCTTTCGTGGTGCCATCTTCATCTCTCAACGGTTATTTACTACGTGAGTATTCATAGCCCCTTTTTGCTTTTTAAAGTTTTGGGCTGTAACATGTATTTATATCAAACTCAAACTCTATATGCTTATAGTTACTCAAACTCATATGCGATGCTATGTTGTTATGTGTAATTGCTTGTATATGAACTAGTATGATGTATTGCTGGATTGTGCTCAAACTCAAACTCAAACTCAAACTCAAACTCAAGCGTAACATTAACTGTAAAAAGCCTGGGTAACCATAATATATCTATTGGTGTGACGACCCACCTGACTTGACCGGTAATTGGCGTCGGGTGATGGGATCCAAATTGTCAGGGTTGGTTCACGCTACTTGGTGCTTTATTTCATAACTTGATTTACTATACTTGTTATTATCACGTAACTCTTGGCTCGCATGATTTTTCAACTATATATATATGCAAACCCTATGTCTACTCACCAACTACTTTTGTAGTTCACTCTTTACTTTATACATGTTGCAGGAAACTGTGCTTGATAGGATGGACTTGATTGTGGACACTTAGGGTGCTTGGACTTAGTTTTGAGACCTTAAATAAATTTGAACCTATGTTTGCTTGTTTAGTTGGTTTTATTTGGATTATTGTTGGATTATTATTATTATATTTATGAAATGGGTGTTTAAGATATTATCACAACTATTAATAGCGTTGTGTGCATCTGGACAATCCTCATGCCCCGACATATTCCGCCGTCGGTTGGGGTGTGACAGATCCTGAAGCATCCTGATGTGTCCTTGGATGCTGTTGACAGTAAGACCCTTGATCATGGCGAAAGAATTACGCATTATGGGATCATCCTTCGATTCTTTCGCATGCATTTTTCAACAATTTGCATGAATGCGTTTTTAGACGCAGAGTTAGGGTTAGATGAAGAAGACGCCATTTCTTTTATGTTAAAAGGATGAGAAAAATGAATTTAGGTCTGGGATATATGGGGGATTTGAGGACTTTGTGCGTCGAGTAAGGAATGTGCATGAAGAAAGACAGAATATATATATACAAAAACAGAAAAATGGAGGGAAAATGAAACGTCGGATAAAAAAAATCTACATTAAACTCAAAAATAAAAAAAACTTAAATCGTTTCCATTTCACATCCCCCAACGTCCCTATTAATATGGTAATAAATAAAAATGCAGGTGACGCATTTACTACCAGACGAATCTCATCATCTACCATCTATAAAACGAGGCACACAATTGCATTTTGAAATCACGCAAACACAGTTCATTAAATTATACATCAAATCACAAAACCACAGATAAACGAAAAATGTCTTCATCTTCCTCCAACACCACAGAATCCAACAACAACGCTCTCAAGGAGAAACTAACTCGGCAAATAATGTTGGAGTACAACAAGGAGAAACTGCTGATAGACATCCTCGAATAAAATTTCAAAAGACTCCAAGAAAACACGCAAGCCAGAGAAGAAATTGCGCAGAAGATAAGCAGTCTGCCAAAGAATTCACTTCAAAACATTGCCGTTTGTTCATGTTAGACCAGGACAAAACGGATATGGAGCAGATGGAAGCAATAAACAAAATACTCGAGGCTATGAGTGCCTCTCTTGAGTTAAAAAAGTCTTTTTACAAGCCTATCAATAAAATGTATCCCTGTTATCAAATAATAATAATAATAATTTTTGTATTTCTTCATTTTATTCTTCATTTATGTTGGTTTATGTTTACTTTAATTTATGCAAATTATTAAAAATAGAAAACACATCAAAAATGATTATTCAAAAAACAACTAACCAGTAATATATATAAAAAACAATTCGAACTTAGAATTACGCAAACTACAACTAATCACGCAAACGATAAAACTACGCACATATGAAAATAAATCTCGCAAACATAGCAAACTCTAGTAAAAAACTAAAACAAAAATACTTAAACTTTATCAATGATTCTGCAAAAAAAACAAAATCAACTTTAAAAATACGCAAGTGTAACAATAAAATAGAGCACTATTACGCACACTATAATTGTGTATGACTCCCGCTAAAAATACATGAACATAAGTTCAAAATTTTTTGAGATTCTATTATCACGCATTTTACTTGTAATTTCACGCATGAAGTAACTCATAAAATTAAGGTTACAAAGAACCACACAACGACATATAATTAAAACACAGAAAAATAATATTCACGCAAAACAATAATAACGAAAAAAAATAAAAAAACAAAAAAATAAAATTACGCAATTATTAAATAATAACGCAAACAGAAAAACTCTTACAAAAAGAAAAAAAACATGAACATAAGTTAAAAAAAATTAATTAATTTACTTTATATAATCACGCATGTTGTTTTTATTTTGACGCATGAAGAAACTCGATATAAAACACCTTACAACAAATCACGCAAAACGCATGAAGAAACGTTGTGATGTAATATACCGTCTATTTTAATTAAAAACTTTAAATTGACAAAAATGCCCCTCCGCATCCAGAAAGAAAATGCCACACGTCGGCCTCTCCTTCCTTCGCACGCTTCGCACAGAAAAAAATCCTTTGTATTTGAACTTTCACCTATATATATACACACACACACACAGATATATATATATATATATATATATATATATATATATATATATATATATATATATATATATATATATACAGAGTTGGGGTAGAATATATTCACCAAAATCCCTATATCCTATACATCCACCTCTTTTTTTTCAAAGAAAACACCAAAAAAACACTTTCTTTTACTTTTTTTTTGAAAAAACATCATAACTCAAATCTCTATATATTATTTCCAGAGCAATTTTTTTTTTAATTTTTGTGACGTTTTCTATTTTTTTCCCAAAAATAATGCCAAAAAATAATTTTTTTTTTATAGAAAAAGCTGTGTTTTGGTGCGACTAGAAGAATGATGTTTTTAGAAAGAAAAAAATTAATTAAAAAAAGTGTTTTTTGGTGTTTTTTTTAAACTGATATAAAACCACCACAGCAAAAAAAAACGTCACGAAAACTGGAAAAAAAAATGTTCTAGAAAAACACCATAGCGATTAAAGGTATAGTGCTTTTAAAAAAAAAGTAAAAACAACAGAAAGTGTTTTTTTTTTAAAAGAAGATGAATTTAGAGAATGTAGGCTTTTTGGTGGATGTATTATAACGTAACTATATATACTTATATATAAAAACATAATTCTTTTAATGAAAAAACTACAATACTCTTTATACAACACTAAGTTCATCTTCTAGGATTTGAATCCTTAATCTCGAAGAAATAACATCTTAAATCTAACAGCTTTATCAATTAAATACTAATTCAACTCACCGACCGTAAATAAAATATGTATTGCATACGGTACAAGATGATATTAATGATACACAAATAGAATCTTTTTTTATGAACCGCAAAACATTATAACCAAAAGAGGGAAAGTTGGCAAGAATCTTATGAACTATGTTCATATTATATATGTGTGGAGCAGTTTGACTTGGAGGGGTGAGCTGCCCTACCTACCATCAAAAAAATTAATCTATGATCCTCTTGTCTTTTTATTTATTTAATGAGTCGATAATGCATTAATAATGTTATATACTTATTGGGCTAGAAGCACGTGTTAGGAGCGACGGTTTTTATGTAAAACTACGTATACACTATTTAATCGCAAACCGTTGATTCAAGAAGATATATTCTGTTATAATCATCTCGAAGCATGTAATCCTTGTAGGAATTTAGAAATCATTAATATGGCAATGTGAATATACTTTACTGGTCCTCACCACTTTATAAGTAGAAAGGAAAATTTCATGTAAACATATTCTAAAGGAATCCAAATGACAAATTTTTGAGAGTCTTGCTTTATGCATCATACTGTATGGGTTCCCAAATTAAGGTTGCAGTGCAACAAAGTGAAACAAATTGAACTTCTCCTAGGAGTAAGGTAATTAGGATGCAGTGAAATAAAGTGCAACACAACCCCATAGTATTTTTACTATTAACAAGTGAAAGAAAGGTAAACACCGCCTGATAAGCCATGTGAAACTATGAAATTGAGATACACCAGTTTGACCAACGAAAAGTCAACTTTCATGGTATAGTTTGACAAATAAGAAGTAAACCAAAGCATAACATCACTTTAAAGCACCGGGCTTGGCTTATAAAGGGCCCTTAAATATTTAAAAAGGGTGTAAACCAGTTTGACCTACCAAAAGTCAATTATCATGGTATAGTTTAACAAATAAGAAGTAAACTAAAGCATAACATAACTTTATAGCAGCAAGCTTAAAAAGGGCCCAAATTTTTCATCTGATTAATATCAACGATAAATGACCATATCTCAATCAAATATTTACTTTGTATAATTCATTCTTGTAGAGAAAGTCTCTCCTATATTTATTGTAGTTTCCATGTATAGCTCTTATAATTCCTATATGTATCCTTTGTATATTGTTAATGAAACGAGATGTTTAGTAACCCGCGCGTTGCGGCGGGTAACATCTTAATTTTTTTCTTGTGCAACATTATAGTTTTTAAACAAATATATACATATGGTTGAACCGCATGCGTGTTACGACGGACAACCGTGCAAGTAAAAACGAAAACACGTCCAACGCGGGGAACCATGCAAGCAAAAACGAAAACACGTCCAAAGCACCATGTTTTAGAAGTTGCTTTTATTACCTGAACCAAACTCCCTCAGGTACAAATATAAAATAGAACAATTTATTCATAAGTTTCTTTATTTTATCCATATTGACATATCAAAACACTTTATTTTAGTTTTTTTTTTTCCTTTTTAAATTTTAAGATTTTGAAAAGAGATATATGAACCGATGTAAAATTTAAATCGATCCACATCATACACTCTTCATTTCTTATATATAGGGAGTGTAGATAATACGTTTATCACACTTTTCATTCACCTTATTTTTTCTGCCACATCAACTTATCAGACTTTCACTGTTTTCATCCGTAATAGTCATGCTTTACTTTTTTCAATCCCACCCTTTAATTTTTTTATTATTCCTTTTATATTAACTACATCGCATCTTAAATTTTTTTTTTTTAAATTCGTAGAAATATAAAGTAAATTTAAATTTGTATAGTTTGTATATAATTTTTTTTGGAAACATCCGGATTTAACAACCTGATTATTTTTATACCTCCCATAAAAATGACAATAAAGCTAATTTGTCAGTATTGTCTTTTACCCTCTCTACTTCATTTTTTCAAAATCCAAATTATACTATTCGAGGTGTCCCTATTTACCACCTGTCAAAACCACCGTCTCCGCAACAAAAGAAACCACCGTCTCCGCCACCATCTGGCTCAACATTTTGTTCACCCAGGGCCAAAAAACGCGGCAGTCGACCACCGAAGTAGGTCCAAAAAACGTGGCGCAACACCGCACATACCGGTTTTGTCGAACCCGCCGCAATCTCCCCCTCCACCTGCTACTCTCCGCCACAGCCGCCGTCACCCAACTCCACGTACCCTCACCAGAAACTTCGACACTCTCTACGAAATTCACCCGCCTTCGACTCCGACCCCCATTTCTCCACTGTCATCGCCTCTGACAGATTCTTCTTCTCCTCCACCGGCCACTCTAATTCCATCATCGAATCCTCCTCCCACTCCACTCCTTCAGACTGGATCAAGATCATCCCACTGCCATCGAATCTTTCGAAATCGTCGGTGCGGCGTTGCAATCCCGACGATCTCGCCGCACACCTACTGTGATTTCAGAAAGTCGATGCAGGAGATGGTGGAGACATGTGACCTCATTGATGTCCGAACCAACTGTACACGTCCTTTCAAACCATTGTCATTAATATAAGTGTTGAGGTGGCACCATGTAATTTGGTGAAAATTATAGTTGTCAAACTCTAATTGGGTATATGAAGTACAGTAAAAGTACTCACAAGCTACAAATCTAAATTGTTAATATATATAATATACAGTTATCATTTACACTCATATGGTAATCAGAGCCTAACCAAGAACTTGTGTCTTGCGAACCCGTCCCTCCAACCCTCTTCTCGTCGATCATGTCTACCAGCCCTAACATTGTCTCCGTCACCGCCCCAACTCACTTTCCTATCACCCTCACTACCCAAAATTTTCCCGTTTGGCGCCGTCATGTTCACTCGACTCTAATCGGTCCCGGCCTTGATGGCTTCCTTACCGGCGCTACCGCTGCCCCTCCCAAAACCATTGGCGAAGGGGATGTTGCTAAGACTAATCCCAAGTATACCACTTGGTATCGCCAAGATCAAGTAGTGTACAGTGCGATACTTGGTTCCTGTGCCACGGATGTTCAATCTGTCATTGTGTTCGCTCCTTCCACTAAGGAGGCCTGGACTCGTCTCTGCTCCAGCTTCGCGAGCACCTCTCGGTTTCGCATAATCTCTCTCAAATCCAGGCTTGCTAAGAACCCTAAAGGTTCTCGCTCGATCACCGAGTTTCTGAATGAGATGTGTTCTATCGCTGATGACCTTGCGGTTGCGCAGAGCCCTGTTACTGAAGAAGACCTTATGGTTCACATTCTCACCCAACTCGGTGACGAATACAACACCATCTCCGCTGCACTAAAAGTTCGAGAGACTCCCATCTCCTACTCTGAACTTTTTGATAAACTTGTTGATTATGAGCGGTCTCTCAAGGAAGCGGCTCCGGTACTCTCTCCGGTGGTCACCGCTAACGTGTCCTAGCGCCAACCAGGCCGGCCCTCGGTTTCTCGCCAGTCGGTTCTATCCCAGCCGTCCCAGCAGCTACAGCAGACCCAGCGCCGATGACAGTCCTTCGGGTCTGCTTCTCGGCCCAACCGCTATCCCATGTCCAACCGTTCTGGTGGTTCGAATCCTTCGAATACTCGGAACACTAACCTTTTCTGAAATTATTGTCAAATACCTGGTCACGAAACCCAAGAATGTCGTAAGCTTAAAAATTTCTTGCTTCAAAATAATTTGCAGGTTGCTTCTACCACCGCTCCTCCGGTTGTCAATATGGCGCAAGGTGCTTCATCGAACAATATGTGGATGATGGATAGTGGTGCGTCTCATCACCTAGCGTCCTGTCCGGATGCTCTCTCCTCCGTTTCCGACTATGGTGGGTCTGATGAAATAATTCTTGGTAACGGTACATCTCTTCCTATTTCCCATGTCGGTTCCACGCAGATTCCCACTGTTACACATTCATTAAATTTACCAGAAGTTTTGTGTGTGCCTGACATGCATAACAATCTGATTTCTATTGCTAAGTTATGTCGCACTAATCCTATTTCCATTGAGTTTTTCTCATCTCATTTTTTTGTGAAGGATCTCAAAACGGGGGCGCCTTTGCTTCGGGGGGAGAACATCCATGACGTTTACTATCTTAAACCACTCAACCGGTCACCTCAACTCAATGCCACCACCACTACTTCACCGCTTCAATTGCATTATAAGTTTGGTCATCCATCTTTTCGTATTTTTAAAAATCTTTATGTAAAGACATGGGTCTTTATTTTGCTTCTTTGTCTCAAACTGATTTGCATTGTGAGTCGTGTGCTATAAATAAATGTCATAAACTACCTTTTGGTGATAATTCGTTTGTTGCTACTAAACCTTTGCAACTCATATATTCGGATGTTTGGGGTCCGGTTGATCAGTCTATTGATGGTTTTCGATATTATGTTGTGTTTGTTGACTATTTCTCTAAGTATGTGTGGCTCTACCCTTTGAAGCTTAAATCGGATGTTTCAAAAATATTTCCCCAATTCAAGCTTCTTGTTGAAAAGTTTTTTCAACTATCCATTGTTTCTCTCTTTACTGATAATGGTGGTGAATTTCTTGGACTTCTACCTATTTTGCAATCACAGGGTATATCTCATTTTACTACACCCCCCCCACACCCCGGAGCAAAACGGGATTGCCGAGCGTCGTCACAGGCACATAGTCGAGACCGAGCTTGCCTTACTTCATTATGCAGACTTGCCTCTTACTTTTAGGTCACACGCCTTTCAGACCGCCGTGTACCTCATCAATCGGCTCCCCACGCCGATACTTCAATCCAAGTCCCCCTATCAGGTTCTCTATAATGCTTCTCCTAACTATAAACGTTTAAAAACGTTTGGGTGCTTGTGCTATCCATGGTTGCAACCGTATGCGACATCTAAGTTGCAACCCCGTTCTCAACCTTGTGTCTTTTTGGGATATTCGTCCGCTAAATCTGCGTACAAGTGCTTTGATCACAAAGCAAATCGCTTGTACCATTCCCGCCATGTCACGTTCGTTGAACATGAGTTCCCGCTTAAGTGTTCACCCGTCTCTCCCTCCTCTGCCCCGTCCTTGTCCCCTGCTACTCAACCCTTCCTCGTTAAACCGCAAAATTCCTTGCAACCTTTGCAAGGCTCTCCCAACTCCAACCCTGCCACTCCGCAACCTCCTCCCAACCACCATCCGCCCTTCCCTGACCAGCCACCACCGCCTCCTGCTCAGCCGGTTCCCGACCCGCCGGCGTCACCTACCGCCGGATCTCCGGCCTCTTCCGCTCCCTCCTCACCAATTTCTCCATCCTCTGCCTCCTCCAATTCCCCTCCCCCTGCTTTTCATCGCTGCTGACAGCCCCTCGTCCAGCGATTCCTCTCGTCCTCCCCGGTCCGTCCCTCCCGAGTTCGTAAACCGAATTCCAAGTACTATAACCCTCATTTCGTGAACTCTGCTTCTGTTCATCCTATTCCATCTCCGGTTGAACCTCACACTTATCTTCAGGCCCAAAAGGATCCCCTTTGGCGTCATGCTATGGACGAAGAGTACAATGCTCTTCTTCGTAATGGCACTTGGGAACTTGTTCCCCCTTCCTCTCGCCAGCCCATTGGCTGTAAGTGGGTGTTTCGTGTCAAACGAAAACCCGATGGTACTATTGATAAATATAAAGCTCGCCTGGTAGCTAAAGGTTTTTTGCAGGAATATGGCAGAGATTATTTTGACACGTTTAGTCCAGTCACGAAACCTGTCACCATTCGGACCATTCTATCTGTTGCCTTGTCTAAGAATTGGTCTCTCCGACAGCTTGATGTGAACAATGCCTTCTTGCATGGTGCCTTGCAAGAAGAGGTTTACATGATGCAACCTCCTGGCTTTGTTAATCCTGAATTTCCTCATCATGTTTGCAAACTTCGTCGTTCCCTCTACGGGCTCAAACAGGCACCGAGATTTTGGTATATGGCTCTGACGTCCTTTTTACTTGACTCACATTTCACTAAATCTTTTGCAGATGCTTCGCTTTTTGTTTTTGACAGGGATGGGATCAAGTGCTACTTTATGGCCTATGTGGATGATATTATTGTCACTGCTAATGATGATGCGTTCCTGGATCGGTTCATTGCTACTCTTGCTAGTCGCTTCTCCGTGAAAGACTTGGGGTACCCGCATCATTTTCTTGGCGTTGAGCTTATACCTACTTCCTCTGGCCTGTTTCTTTCTCGGCATCGTCACATCAATGATCTTCTTCTTCAGCATCGCATGGATGGTGTCAAACCGGTTCTCACTCCTATTTGCTCGTCTCAGGTTCTAAGTCTTGATGATGGTGCGTCTAAAGTTGATCCTACACCTTATCGGCAACTTGTTGGTGCCTTACAATACTTGGCGTTTACCCGACCGAATATCTCCTTTGCTGTTAACAAGTTGTCTCAATTTATGCATCAGCCCTCTGAGCTCCATTGGCAGGCCCTTAAACGCTTGCTTCGCTACTTAAAAGGTACAATTTATCATGGGTTGTTTCTTAACAAAGGCTCGCCGGTATCTCTTACCGCGTTTTCAGATTTTGACTGGGGTGGCGTTTCGACTGCTGGTCGTTCCACGACTGGTTATTTGGTGTATCTTGGTAGTAATATTGTTTCCTAGAAGTCGGCTCGCCAAAAGTCTGTCTCCCGGTCCTCTACTGAAGCTGAGTACAAAGCTCTGGCTAACGCTGCGTCTGAAATTGCCTGGCTTGAGAACTTACTTTCTGAGCTTGGCTTACCTCTTCAGTGTTCTCCCAAACTTTATTGTGACAACACTGGTGCTACTTATGTTTGTGCTAATCCGGTTTATCATTCTAGAATGAAGCATGTAGCTTTGGATTATCATTTTGTTCGTGAAAAGGTGGCTGCGGGCAAGCTCCATGTTCTTCATATTAATTCTAAAGATCAGTTAGCTGATGCTCTTACGAAGCCGCTCTCTCGTGTTCCTTTCTTACGATTTCGTTCCAAGATTGGTGTCTCTGACGGAGCCTCCGTCTTGCGGGGGCGTATCAACGATAAATGACCATATCTCAATCAAATATTTACTTTGTATAATTCATTCTTGTAGAGAAAGTCTCTCCTATATTTATTGTAGTTTCCATGTATAGCTCTTATAATTCCTATATGTATCCTTTGTATATTGTTAATGAAATATACGGTTATCATTTACACTCATAATTAATAAACTAAAGAAATAATAATAGAGTTAACAAATATTGTTTAAAAATAGTATGGTTTAGAAAGAATCGGTTAGGTATCGATAGAATTTCAATTATTGGTCAGGTGTAAACAATGAGACATGTTGAAGTCAAAATGGGTCAAACTAAATAAAGTTTGTGTTCAAGGTCACTTGAATCTAGATGGCTAGGAGCATGCGATGCATGCATAGCATGCTGAAAAACGTAACGTAATACAGCGTAATAATAATTGTAACAAAAGAACCAAATTCTAACAATATGTAATAATCGAGATTCAAGTGACCTACATATTTTATCAGCGCATCAATTTCAGGGCTGAAAAGAAAGACTTTTGACTTGAATAAAGTCAATAAACCTATAGGAATAGATAAGGTAATATAGTAATGTTCATCTCATCATATTAATGGATGGTACAATGATGTTAGTTCAAAGTGTCGTACGTTATTTCTATTAATTTGTTATTTTTATTATCATTAACGGTTGGATTACATTACATTTTCACGTTTTTTGTGTTTCAAGGTACCAAGAGCTTAAAGTGCTGAAACCTGAGTTTTTAGGAGATTAACGAAGCTGATCGGTACAAAGTCGAGTCGAGATCAGGAAACGAGTAAAGAATAAGAAGAAATTGAAGAAAAGTTCCTGAGATCAAGACCGGGGCGGTATGCCCAGGAGTGAAGACATCATGATCAGGGTGGTACGCCCTAAATTGGAAGAAATCAGCTGAATTCAGAATTTTGGGCGGTACGCCCAAGAATCCATATTTTGG